>JACXGI010001289.1:59951-73564 GCA_016801175.1 Esox masquinongy
AGTATTGAGTGCTGTACATGCTCATACTTTTCATGTTCATACTTTTCAGTTGGCCAACATTTCTAAAAATCCTTTTTTTGTATTGGTCTTAAGTAATATTCAAATTTTCAGAGATACTGAATTTGGGATTTTCATTAGTTGTCAGTTTTAATCATCACAATTAAATGAAATAAACATTTGAAATATATCAGTCTGTGTGAATGAATATAATATCCAAGTTTCACTTTTTGAACGGAATTGCTGAAATAAATCAACTTTTTGATGATATTCTAATTATATGACCAGCACCTGTATATATCCTTCGTTGTTGAGAATACTTACAGCCACCATGATTGACCCAGTCCCTGAAGCTGAACTTGTTGCAAGATGTGTGGTTGATCATCCGGGATTTCGGCCCCTCATAACTCCTGGGGTGCTGGAGAGTTCTTTTTACATTCCAAAAATTAACTGGAAAGACTTTCTAGGCCTATGGGCAGCTCTCAAAATAGTAAGGAGCTACCTAATTAGCAACCAAATGTATAACCCATACGGAAAATAAATGTATTTTAAATATATTTCCGAACACATTTTGAAAATATATTCCTGAATACATTTGGTGTATATATATATATATATCAAAAAGTTTGAAATTGGCCGCTTAAATATATTTATAAAAAATGTATTTAATACATTTTTAAAATGCATGTCTAAATATACTGTAGCATTAAGTAGCCTGTGTTTCGAACCTGCGACCATATAGGTTTGACACTCAGGCCCACTAATCACTACTCCAAACAGGATTATTGCATTTTGAGGGGCAAGTAGTCGCCTTACCAAGATTGCTATAGTACATTAGAATATATTTGTGACCACAAGATGAAATGTATTTTGGTAATGTATATCTATAAAATGTTTCAACACCTAAAAGTAATATAATCAATACGTCGGTAATTACGTTTCTTCTTTTTACTTTCAAAGGATCTGAAAAATGCATTTTAATATGGGCTTCAAAATACATTTTGTAATGTATTTTCTATACAAAATACATATTGTAATGAGAACATTTTTGACGGTGAAATACGTTTGGACAAAACTGAAATGTATTTATACATTTTCAAATACATTTCGGAATAAAAGCTGAAATACATTTTGATAGCTGAAATGTATTTTGAATTAAGTTAAATTTATTCGACATATATTTGTCATATATTCTACATACATTTTGCATTGCAAAAATACATTTATTTTCCATATGGTAAGTCATGGCTATTTATTTGGATAGCTTATTACATACACGGGGCAATTTTAAGTGCTTTATATTTTTATGCTTAAAAAGAAAATACAGGAATACTAAAAACTACATTTAGCATCAAAGTGTTTGTCAAAGCTAGCAAGACAAACGCCTAGTTGTTAGCTAACCCTTTCAAATTAATTTACTGAGGACGTTTTAGAATGTCTCTTGTCGACTGTAGGTTTTTTTATATTGTCCAGTCCATACCCAATGTCTTTTGATCAGACAAACTGTTCAAAGGCAAAAGTGCTATCTTTCTGTTTTGATTCAAGCAGTAATCTAGGTTTCTATACTTTGCTGGACATAGCCGATCAGGCAGGCATTGTTCTGATGAACGCATTTTTGCCATGTTTCTAATTTTCATAACGTGATTGTACATCCAAAATGCACTGTTTAGGCCTGTTGTACATCAGAGTAAAGATGATGATTTTGCATCATCTATAGTATGGTGAGCAACATGCAAAAAGTGTCTAATTTCTATTCATTCAATAATGTGTATCTGAACTGAGCTAATATGCCAAACCCCTTGAATGTAAACCTACCGTCTGGTCCATTGTTTTTGATGCACATACCTTGACTCAGGAGGCTTTAGCTCAAAGCTAAACTTTTCTATTCAATTGATGTCAACAAAGCTAATCAGACAATGGTAGACAACAAATGTATATGATTTCATTTATTTAACCAATTAAGTAGCTTTTACAAGAGTCAGTATACCTGTATATCTAACTAAATTGTATGTCAGTGGTAGAATGAAGTGTTACATGTCTGGATTAAGATACAGTTCTGCTCATAAGTTTGCATACCCTGGCAGAAATTGTGAAATTTTGGCATTGATTTTGAAAATATGACTGATAATGCAAAAAAACTGTCTTTTATTTAAGGATAGTGATCATATGAAGCCATTTATTATCACAGTTGTTTGGCTCCTTTTTAAATCATAATGATAACAGAAATCACCCAAATGGCCCTGAACAAAAGTTTACATACCCTTGAATGTTTGGCCTTGTTACAGACACAAAAGGTTACACACACAGGTGAAAATGGCAATTAAAGGTGAATTTCCCACACCTGGGGTCTATTTAAATTGCAATTAATGTCTGTGTATATATAGTCAATGAGTTTGTTAGCTCTCACGTGGATGCACTGAGAAGGCTAGATACTGAGCCATGGGGAGCAGAAAATAACTGTCTAAAGACCTACGTAACAAGGTAATGGAACTTTATAAAGATGGAAAAGGATATAAAAAGATATCCAAAACCTTGCAAATGCTACTCAGTACTGTTCAATCACTTATTAAGATGTGGAAATTTCACGGATCTCTTGATACCAAGCCAAGAAAGATTTCAGCCAAAACTGCCAGAAGAATTGTTCAGGATACAAAGAAAAGCCCACAGAGAGAAACAAAAGCCCTCAGGAGAAATCCAGGCTGCTCTGGAAAAAGGCGGTGTGGTTGTTTCAAGGAGCACAATACAATGATATTTTAACAAAAATGAGCTGCATGGTCGAGTTGCCAGAAAGAAGCCTTCACTGCGCCAATGCCACAAAAAAGCCTGGTTGCAATATGCCTGGCAATAACTTGACACCCCTCCAGGCTTCTGGCACACTGTAAGTTGGAGTGACGAGACCAAAATAGAGCTTTATGGTCACAACCATAAGAGCTATGTTTGGAGAGGGGTCAACAAGGCCTATAGGGAACAGAATACCATCCCCACTGTGAAGCATGGTGGTGGCTCACTGATGTTTTGGGGCTGTGTGAGCCCCAAAACATCAGGCACGGGGAATTTTGTGAAAATTTATGACAAGATGAATGCAGCATGTTATCAGAAAATACTGGCAGACAATTTGCGTTCTTCTTCACGAAAGCTGCGCATGGGATGCTCTTGCACTTTCCAGCACGACAATGACCCTAAGCACAAGGCCGAGTTGACCCTCCAGTGGTTACAGCAGAAAAAGGTGAAGGTTCTGGAGTGGCCATCACAGTCTCCTGACCTTAATATCATCGAGCCACTCTGGGGAGATCTCAAACGTGCGATTAATGACGACCAAAGACTTTGCATGAGCTGGAGGCATTTTGCCAAGACGAATGGGCAGCTATCCCACCTGCAAGAATTCGGGGCCTCATAGACAACTATTAGTAAAGACTGCACGCTGTCATTGATACTAAAGGGGGCAATACACAGTATTAAGAACTAAGGGTATGCAGACTTTTGCACAGGGGTCAGTTCATTTTGTTCTTTGTTGCCATGTTTTATGAATGTGCCATTCTGTTATGACCGACAGTTGAATGTGAATCCCATAGGAAATAAAAGATGTTTTGCCTGCTCACTCATGTTTTCTTTGTAAATGGTACATATATTGCCAATTCTCCAAGGGTATGCAAACTACTGAGCACAACTGTATGGCAGCGAGTGAAACACCAAGTCTCCTCTCCCAGGTGCCTTGTATGCTTTCTTTGCAAACACAGCACGATCACAGCATTTTCCACAATGATAGATATAAAACTGAAGTCCACTGACAATATTCACAATAATGAGCCAGCTAGAGAAACTCACCTCGCATAGCTTCGGGAGGTTAAAGTTCACGCCCACCCCGATGACATCATCGTCTAAGCACACAAACTGTGTGAATGGCTGTTGGAAATAGTTCGCTAGTGCTGTGTGGATTGACCAAATTGTTTGGTCACTGTAAAAATCAATGCTACCACGACAGATTACTAAATGTGTTTTGGAGTAGTTTTCCATTCATGAATTTGGACGATGCTAAGAATGCGAATTACAGCCGGGGACAGAACTGAATAATGTATGGTTGGAAAAAAGGACTGTCCATTGTTGACTAACGTTTGGTAAGTACATTTTTTTGGATAAATATGATATTTAGACGAACTATCCCCTTAAATATCTTCATCATTGGGCAAGTCAATTCCACTGAAACTATTTCTATTTGGCCTAGGCTATAGGTTGTAATAATTTTGACCAGCTATTTGATCAGCTTTTTTACTCAAATTTGTTCAAATGGTGTACATGCAGCCAGGGTAACCTTTTTTTGTAGGTAAATGTGTGTGTTATACAGTATGTTAGAAATGATTGAGCTAATGTCTCATGACATCTATGACACTGCATTATGCAATGATAGATACACACCACAGATGTGGAAATGTTTCATGGCATGATAGCTTTTCTGCAATAATTAAAGTTTGGGTAACTGAGGTAATGTTATCCTTCTGGCTAGTTAGCCTTAACGTTACTTAATTGTCAATACCATTGCATGTTTGTTGTTGTCATGTGAACGCTCTCAACTATAACTTTTAAAATGAAAATACAAAAATTTTGAGGGAGGAGTGGATGTAATTTCTAAAACATGACAATTTAACTTTTTATGTGGAAAAAACATCAGTAATAATTATTATTAAAGTTATTATTCAGAATATATTAAAAAGTTAATAATGTATATGTTTTTGTCATGCATGTTTTTTTCTTATCAGCAATTCAAGTTGTTTATTTGTAAGCGCCAAATCCTCTTATTTCACTCAGTGGCCTTTGTGCCCTGGCATGTGGCCTTTGAGACCTAAACATTTTTGTGACACCGAATGCCAAATGACCTTGCCCCTAAAATGATGAAATTCCAAGCCTGGTTGTGTGCCTTAATAACCATGGGTGGTTAATATATTGCTATTGCCAGAATCATTGCCTAGCTATTGTCAAACAATACTTGGTGATAATAAACATTTTTAATCTTGATTTTGTTTAGTTCTGTAGCTGTTGGGTTTTATAATGGGATAAATGATTTATAGAATAAATGCTTTATTGATGTTATTTTTAATTGTTTCTCTGAATGAGTATTATGTTGAAAATTTTAGCTATTTTTAAAAACGTGTATTGTGTTTGTACTGATGCTGTATTATATTGATAATTTCAGCTATTTTAAGTGTATTGTTTTCTATATTGTTTGTATTTATGCTGTACTTTTTATTTATTTATGTTTTGTGATTGAATAAGGACAGAAATCAAACCAGATAATAGTTAGTGCTAATTTATTTTGAAACTACGTGAATATGTTCATATATCCCATTCCAAAAGGATAAAGGTCCATCTTTACCTTTTTGAATGAGTCCAGTTTTATATTCAGTGCAGCTAAGTATGTGTATCTTTGTGTTGGGATGCTCACCAGAACTCCTGGCTGCAGCACAGCTGTGTGAGTCTATGGTAGTATTTTCCCAACACATACATGACAACATCTGTGGATGTACAATTTTGGTGTCCCCTTGCCTGTTGGTAGTAAATTGCCATGGAGACTGGGACAGTTGTGGGAAAAGGAAACAGGCAGATGGAAGAAATAAGATTTCTTGTGATACTGAAATTGTGGGTTTGAGAAGAGCGCAAGCGAGTAAAAGCAGAAAGACAGCAAGATTGACGTAACATTTAGAATAATGTTTTTTTGTTGTTGTTGTTGAGGCCAAGTGCCATCAATGCAGATTAGAGCACAAGTTGCCAACCACTGCACATACATCCAGACACCTGTCCCGTGGAGGTTTGTCTGGAAACGTCGCTGGAGCCTTTGGTTGTGTCTGCTCATCATCACCAGGTACCCTCTTAAATGTTTAAAAAGGCTTTCACCATCTGCAATATCACAGGCATCTAGGGTCTAATCTCTCTACGACAGATTAAGAAACTAAGGAGTTATTACATAGCCATCTCAAGCACTCGATCACATGATAAGTACGTTTTGGTGGCATACATTCGCTTCCGCATTAATGTAATCTTGTTAGGACTGAGTAGGTGTCCTCCCAGTGAAAAAGAGAACAGGCAGCCACTCTCATAAAAAGAATAAATAAAACCATAATAAACCATAATAAATAAATAATACAATATATGAAAGAATGAAGCTTTTGTTTGGAAGCCTTGGCGCTGGATATGTCTGAAATGTCATGTGCCATGATAGGAAATTTGATGTTGTTTTATATGGTTTTTAAGGGCAAATTAATTCATTTCTGCATGTTGAATAATGTTCTCTGAGAAGATCTGCAGGGAACAGTGGGTGAAACTCCCCAAATACCAATCTATAACTACATAACTGTACTTCACAGTTACTCACCTCATGTTATTCATTAGACATTTTTTATGAATATCTTAAACCAGTTTCTTTCCTAGAGTTTGATTAAATTCTCCAAAACTCTGGTTAAGTGGGCAGTGAGCTGATTAAAAATTGATTAAGTTCCTAGAGAAAGGGAAAATGTTACTACTTAATTCTTCCTACAATGGCAAAAATACAAAATACAACACAAAGGTATTTAAAATAATAATCTTCCTTCTTCCACTGTTTGTGTTCATTGTTTAGTTTGTGAATCATCAAGGACTGGGGTCTCACCCCACAGAGGGTGATCTGGAACTATGCTCAAAAAACAATGCATGATTAAATTGTTGTGTAGTAAACTTCTAAGCCAAGCATATCCCCCTGAAAATTAGTTATTTTCATTCTAATTTGACAAATGAAACATTTGTGTTTTACCAATTAGTGTGAATCTATATGTGGGTGCAAGAGTTTTTGACTTTGGTGGGTTAATTGTAGGGATAGGACGAATGAACGAAAAGTTCCAAAGCACCGCTCAGTTTTCCGAGTTCTGCTGTTTCGTTGCAGTGTAACAGAAGCTCGTTTCAAAGTAAAACACCACGTGACCACTGATTTTAGAAGCTTTGGATGTCACAAAATCACCTTTGAGTTCGAACCGGGCCCAAAAGGTGTCGTTTTCAGAATGGCTGTTTTGAAACTGCGTGCATAAAAGGTTAATGAAATCCGGTTACTTCGAGGGTTGAGCCCTTTCCTCAGTCGTTATCGGTGTATTAGAAGTAATGGTAAGGATAAATGAATAATAAAGACCATTGAAAATGCTAAGTTCAATAAATCAGGAATTTGTTGATGAAGAAAAGCTGACATTTTGTGTTCAACAAAATGGTATTAAACGCAATAGGAAGAATTGGACCCGTGACCTTGAGAACAGTAGGCTGGAGTAGTACGGTTGCACCACAGTATTAGACACATTGATTTGGTGTTTGGTCATTTGTGCACTGTGATGTATTGCGTTCTGGTTTGAAAAGAACTTGGTCAAACAAAGCTTCGGACATCATCGATCACGTGATTATGTCCCTTTGAAGCTGTAAAGTTGTGTCAACGTCTTCATTCTCTCCCATTCCTCCTTCCCTCATATTGTTTCCTGTCAAGTACTGGTATTGTTTCCTGCCATAGTGTGTGTTTGTGTGCAGTTTTATTACTCTATCCTACCTTACTTTTGATTATATACTAGTTGTAAAGCATTGTTTGGTCCTTCAAAAGCACTCCATTAGAACTATATATTGTTGTCATTATTAAAAGGTGACAGTTATTTAAACCGAACATTAATAAAAAGATGCCTAACCAGGAATTCAAACCTGTAACCTCTTTGTGCCATAATAATTTTTCAGTCAGCCACCTTGCATCTAAGCCACCAAGATACTGACGCTTCAAGAATGTATAACAATAGTAACTTTTGGATATTCCTTTGTAGACCTTTTTATGCACGACAGATTGTAGAGGGCCTGGACACAGACCTTAGCCATTGTAGTTTGGCAATGTGTATAATGACTACATCAATAACATTAAAAACAAGAAACCAGGCAAGCCTAGTTCAGCCGGCCCACAAAAGAAAATGTTGCCACCTTGAGATTCGAACCCGGGTCACCCACATGAAAGGCTGCATTGTTAACCACTACACCACAGAGCTGTATATTTTCTGCCTGTCAGTGTAGCTTCTTGTCTCTCTCCTGAACAAATCCTCTTTTGCCATTGGCCGTTTTAATAGTTAATTGGCCATTCGTGAATGAAATTGATACAGTTAAACTGACTAACGTTTCTTACTAAGTTTACCTCCACCACAAATAGCGGCTATGTATTGCGTTTGCCACTGGCCCTTTTACCAGCATATTAGCCAGTAATAAGCTTTACCCGGTATCTACTAACTTTCTGGAATAGTCATAAGAATTGAGCACTTGCTAGCGAGTCTGCCAAAGCTATTTCACTTCATGGCATAAGAACGTATTTTTTCTTTCATGGCAAAACAACATGCTTTTTTCTTTCATTCATGAATGACATTTATACAATAACTATCAATAAAGGCGAGGATAACTAACTTTTTCATCAAGTGAAAAGACGAGAGAAACATGGAATCTACCAGAAATAATTAATAAATGTCATTGCTCTCAATAGATTCGAACTTAGGTCTTCCACATGAGAGGCACTCTTTAACCACAACGCCACCGCATTACACATTTCAGCAGTCGCTAGACTCCATTGAGGATTGTGCTAAACTGACTAACATTTCTTATTAAGTTTACCTCCACCACAAATAGCGTCTATGAACTGTATTGCTTTTGCCACTGGCCGTTTTAACAGCTTATTAGCCAGTAATAGGCTTACTAGTATCTACTAATTTCCTAGAAATAATCATAAGAATTGAGCAATTGCTAGCGAGACTGAAGATGAAATATTCCATGCCAGAAACAGTCGCAATATAACCGTATACATTTTCAGGTTATAGCCAGCGAAGTTTTCGTCAATACAGAATAATTCACAATGTATGCTTCACTTCGCCTGCGAGGAGATACGAACTCGGGACCTATAGTTCACAACTCCACTTCTCTAACCACTACACTATTTAACAAGAGGTAGTCAGTTGGTCGGTCAGTCGGTAAGAGACATTCGCTCTTCTTAGCCGGCTCCGCTTGCGCGGTCCGACAAAAACAATACAATTCCAGCCAATGAGTCCACAAATCCTGTTCTCGCATAGACTGTTCAAACCTAGTATGGCCTTCAGTTACAAATGTGTACTCATTCACACACACATATACTCCATTGTTCTCGAATACAGTATGTTAACACCCTTTCCAAGAGCCTAGCTAAGCAACGCTCTTAGTAATTCTTGTCTACTTCTCAAATTACCTAATCTTTTGTATGACTCAAATAACTAGCTAACCAACACTAAATTATTCTCTTGTATAACTCTTAAATTAATGTTCTATGCCTACTATCAAATAACAAGCTCTTATTTATGACTCTTTTATAATACTTTGCTCTTTCAAATATCTGTCTAATTTCCATTCGCACGCATGTCTCAAACTGTTGTTCATTTCCTGCCTCTCACGGATTATTGTTCTCGCTACCCGTGCTGGTGCTGTTTTGCCTTTTTTCAAAAGAACATTCAAAAGACAAAGACGAAGAGACTGCCATTGTTTGTTTTGTTTCTTTTTCCTTTTCGCCTCTTTTCGCCTCTTTTACACTACATGCGCACTATTACACTAGCTGTGGGTGAAAATTATTGTTGTGTCATAACTCACGCTGGGGAGGCCATTACAGGTATTTGAAACTCACCTGCGATGAGGTTAAAAGTCAGATTTTAATCTAACCAAATCCCAAAGTACTTGTAAGAAGCAACATGTTCTATGAAATAAAAATTTAGGGAATCATTTTAGGGTCATCCAAAGGTAGGTTCTGTGAACTAGAAAATAGCATTTTATTTGCGTTAAGTACCAACCTATTGTCTAAGTGATTTTTGTAACAGCTGGAAATCAGACTGCTGGTATGCAACAACTTGTTCAAAAGAGGGAGCAGTAGTGTATAGTGTAGACCATGTATTGGGTAGAGTTAACATTTCATTAGTTAAGAAATCAATGAGGAGAATGTTGCTGAAACATGAGTATCTTTTATTTTTCCCAAGTTCAAATCTTCCAACATCCGGTTAACTCAACTTACTTTTTATCAACATACTCTAGCACTATGAAATCACTGCAACACTAGGAATTGCTTTACCTAGCATAAGTGCCTAATCTAAGACGTTACTATTTGCATGTACATATTACCCTCCTCCTCCTTAAAAATTACTCATATTGAGCGAACTTACCAAAACAATTTCCGTCATGGGTATCTAACTACAAACAATCAACTACAAGGTAGACAAACTGCTCTGACCTTGCAACAAGTTTAGGGGTTTATTCTGTCCCTGTGGTTGGTTCTATACACAGACTTGTTCTATACACTCACTATTATTAAGATTTACACTATTATTATGAAGTCCCCCCCGCCACCCCCGGGTTAACCAGAGTTTAGGTGATTTTACTGACTTTGTTAAGCCTGATGAGTTTTCTATGTCCTCCAAAACCGGTAACACCTGTTGTTGAGTTGTTAGATCTTGCAGCTCCTTTAGCACCCAATGAGTTTTCCTTTCTTTGGTCATTTCCACCTGTCTCAATGTCAATGTCCTCAGCTGCCGTTGGTCCGGTGCTCCAGCGTTTGTTCCTCCATTTCAGATTACCGTGTTGCAAATAATGAATATGCACTCTGTGTTTTCTCACTCCCTCTTGACTCAGGTGGGTCACTGGACCCAGTCTTTTTAAGGCTTTTGCTTGTGGCAATTTTTCTCTCTTCCCCCTGAAATTGAACATGCACCGATTGAGAGTGTGCAAAGACTGCCGGACCTTGTCATGATGTCTTTTCTACAAGCACTGTTTTTCTTCAACACCTTTGGAAAGATCAGGCAGAGCCCACAGACACAAGTACAAAGTCGGCGCTTAAGAAACAGCTCAGCAGGAGATCAGCCGGGACAATATGTGAGGTACTTCTGTACGTCAGCAAAAAAATTGCCAAGTGGTGAAATAAAGGAATGATTGTTTTCTGACTTCCAGGCGTGATTTGTACAGCACATTCAGCAGCCCCATTCAAAGCTGGGTGGTACAAAAGGAACCAATGTCTGCTTAATTCCATTGCATTGCAGGAAATGTTTGAATTTGAGAGATGCAAATTGTAGTCTATTGTCTGACAAGACATCCTCTGGAAGTCCATAGAAAAGCAAGGAGTTCACAGCAGAATCATTTTAGTGGCAGTTGCTGTTTCCATGTGGAATATTTCTAACCACTTTAAGTGACTGTCAAAAACTAACAAGAATTGTTCTCTATCATGCTCCGCAAAATCCAGATGAACACACTGCAATGTTTAGGCAGGCCATTTCCAAAGTTAGAGCCAGACATGCGCCACAGGTCAGGAATTTGACTGGACAAACCAAACTCAGCCAAGGCAACCACTGACTTTAACTTGCAGTTGCAGTACAGTGTAAAAGGGATCTTGAAGAAGGTAGGCTGTCACTCCATTTTGCAACGCCATGCCATACCCTGTGGATGGTGATTGATTGGAGCCAATATCCTACAACAGGACAATGACCCAAAGCACAACTCCAAACTATGCAAGAACTATTTAGGGAAGTAGTAGTCAGCTGGTATTCGGTCTATAATGGAGTAGCCAGCACAGTCACCAGATCTCAACCCTATTGATCTGTTGAGGGAGCATCTTGACCGTATGGTATGTAAGAAGTGCCCATCAAGCCAATCCAACTTGTGGGGGATGTTTCAGGAAGCATGGGGTAAAATCTCTTCAGATTACCTTGACAAATTGACAACTATAATGCCAAAGGTCTGCAAGGCTGTAATTGCTGCAAATGGAGGCTTCTTTGAGCAAAGCAAAGTTTGAAGGAGCTGGACTCTGCAACTGGACTTTGGACTTCCGAACCAACAGACCCCAGCCTGTCAGGTTAGACAACCCACCCTGATCCTGAACACTGGTGTTCCACAAGGCTGCATTCTAAAGCCCCCCTCCTGTACTCCCTCTTCACCCACGACTGCATTCCTGTACACAGTTTTAACACCATTGTCAAGTTTGCAGACAACACCACAGTGGTAGGCCTCATCAGTGACAATGACAAGTCAGCCTACAGGGAGGAAGTTAAGTGCCTGCTCATTGTGGATTAAAGGAAGTCTAAAGGCTGAGGTCACACCCCAGTTCTCATTGATGGCACTGAGGTGGAGCGTGTGCCCACCTTCACATTTCAGGGTGTCCACATCTCTGAGGGCCTCTCCTGGACAGTCAACACCTCAACCCTGGTCAAAAAGGCGCAGCAGTGCCTGTACTGATCAGTCTATAATTTTAATGGTAGGTTTATTTGAACAGTGAGACACAGAATAACGACAAAAAAAAGAAAAACGCATGTCAAAAATGTTATAAATTGATTTGCATTTTAATGAGTGAAATAAGTATTCGACCCCTCTGTAATCAGAAAGATTTCTGGCTCCTAGGTGTCTTTTATTCAGGTAACGAGCTGAGATTAGGAGCACAATCAGATTCGAAACTCTCCACAATGGCCAAGACCAAAGAGCTGTCCAAGGATGTCAGGGACAAGATTGTAGACCTACACAAGGCTGGAATGGGCTACAAGACCATCACCAAGCAGCTTGGTGAGAAGGTGACAACAGTTGGTGTGATTATTCGCAAATGGAAGAAACACAAAAGAACTGTCTCCCTCGGTCTGGGGCACTATGCAAGATCTCACCTCGTGGAGTTGCAATGATCATGAGAATGGTGTGGAATCAGCACAGAACTACACGGAAGGATCTTGTCAATGATCTCAAGGCAGCTGGGACCATAATCACCAAGAAAACAATTGGTTACACACTACACCGTGAAGGACTGCAATCCTGCAGCGCCCGCAAGGTCCCCCTGCTCAAGAAAGCACATGTACAGGCCCGTCTGAAGTTTGCCAATGAACATCTGAATGATTCAGAGGAGAACTGGGTGGAAGTGTTGTAGTCAGATGAGACCAAAATCGAGCTCTTTGGCATCAACTCAACTCGCCGTGTTTGGAGGAGGAGGAATGCTGCCTACCCCAAGAACACCATCCTCACCATCAAACATGGAGGTGGAAACATTATGCTTTGGGGGTGTTTTTCTGCTAAGGGGACAGGACAACTTCACCGCATCAAAGGGACAATGGACGGGGCCATGTACCGTCAAATCTTGGGTGAGAACCTCCTACCCTCAGCCAGGGCATTGAAAATGGGTCGTGGATGGGTATTCCAGCATGACAGCGACCCAAAACACACAGCCAAGGCAACAAAGGAGTGGCTCAAGAAGAAGCACATTAAGGTCCTGGAGTGGCCTAGCCAGTCTCCAGACCTTTATCCCATAGAAAATCTGTGGAGGGAGCTGAAGGTTCGAGTTGCCAAACGTCAGCCTCGAAACCTTAATGACTTGGAGAAGATCTGCAAAGAGGAGTGAGACAAAATCCCTCCTGAGATGTGTGCAAACCTGGTGGCCAACTACAAGAAACGTCTGTCCTCTGTGATTGCCGACAAGGGTTTTGCCACCAAGTACTAAGTCATATTTTGCAGAGGAATCGAATACTTATTTCACTCATTAAAATGCAAATCAATTTATAACATTTTTGACATGTATTTTTCTGGATATTTTTTGTTGTTATTCTGTCTCCCACTGT
>JACXGI010001289.1:73664-87657 GCA_016801175.1 Esox masquinongy
AAAGATATCAGTCAGGAGAAGGGTACAAAAGAATTTCCAAAGCATTAGATATACCATGGAACACAGTGAAGACAGTCATCATCAAGTGGAGAAAATATGGCACAACAGAGACATTACCAAGAACTGGACGTCCCTCCAAAATTGATGAAAAGACAAGAAGAAAACTGGTCAGGGAGGCTTCCAAGAGGCCTACAGCAACGTTAAAGGAACTGCAGGAATTTCTGGCAAGTACTGGCTGTGTACTACATGTGACAACAATCTCCCGTATTCTTCATGTGAATGGGCTATGGAGTAGGGTGGCAAGATGGCCTTTTCTTACAAAGAAAAACATCCAAGCCCGGCTGAAGTTTGCAAAAACAAACATCAAGTTCCCCAAAAGCACGTGGGAAAATGTTATGGTCTGATGAAACCAAGGTTGAACTTTTTGGCCATAATTCCAAAAGGTATGTTTGGCGCAAAAAAACACTGCACATCACCCAAAGAACACCATACCCACAGTGAAGCATGGTGGTGGCAGCATCATGCTTTGGAGCTGTTTTTCTTCAGTTGGAACTGTAGCCTTAGTCAGGGTGGAGGGAATTATGAACAGTTCCAAATACCAGGCAATTTTGGCACAAAACCTTCAGGGCGTCCGTTAGAAAGCTGAAGATTAAGAGGAAATTCACCTTTCAGCACGACAATGACCCAAAGCACACATCCAAATCCACAAAAGCATGGCTTTGGAATGGCCCAGCCAGAGCCCGGACCTGAATCCAATTGAACATCTGTGGGGTGATCTGAAGAGGGCTAATATTGCCACGTCAAGATGTGCCATGCTGATAGAGTTTTTCATTTTTTATTTTTCCCCCTCAAAGATTTCAGTTTGTTTTTCAATTGAATTGTTCACGTTATCGGTCACATTAAAGGTGGAAAATGTTCTGACATGATTTATCTTTCTCTCATTATTTTACATCGCAAGAACCTGGCAATTTAACAAGGGTGTGTAGACTTTTTATATCCACTATACCTAATATACCTAATGCTTGTAAATTTCCTGCCCTCTTCAATTTGCACTTCTGGTTAGATGCTTACTGCATTTCGTTGTACTGTACTTGTATTGTTCAATGACAATAAAGTTGAATGTAATCTAATCTACTTGCTCTGTCTGAGAAAATATCTTAACTTGCTAGCTTGTACCTTAAATTCAGCTCAGCTTAAACATTGAAAAACACAAAATATGTAATTATCTTAGAAACATTAAAACTAAGTATCAGTTAAAGATATTGTCAGGCACAAAATGATCTCCCACATGGCTTTTAAAAATGTTAATTTTCTGCATAACTGTAGGCTTCAATTCACAGCCTGTGACTGACACTGCTTGGATTGTTGAATACCATTATAAGGATTTCAGAGTCAAGCTATGAAACTAAACTACAGGAATACTATGAGAACAGCAATGGATTGTAGTCCAACTTCAGAAAACATTTTGTTGTAAAAAATGAAACGCTTGTGCTGTGTAGAGCCCTGCATTTGTGGATGAATTTTTTTCATCCAGGCCAAAGGCACAATATGGCCGAAAGGAATACATTTTTGGAAATTCCAACCCTGATTGAACACTGCATTACATTCCTTACCTACAAAAGGTCTGATAGGTTTTATGTTAACCAGTGCAAATTAGGGAAGGGGCTGGGAAGAGCATAGGTTTGTTTTGCATACTGAGGGGATCAGGGTCACTGGATTTTCACTCTTTTCTGGAGTGGTCAAATTGTCCCCTGTAATACTGGGGGGTCATAACCCCCCCCAAATCTATACCCCTGGGGGCTGGTTGAAATTAGGAAGGGATGTCTGGTAAGATTTATAAGCACAAGAGACCTGTCCCCTGGGAAGAAGGGGAGTTAACATGTCAACACCTCAGTGCACAGTAGATGGATAGCAGCCCTGAAGCTACACCCCTAATAACCCCCCCCCCACCACCACCACCACCACCAATATAGCTGGTTTACCAGCTGATGCTTTCAGGAAAAAGAAATGGGGATAGTGGGGAAATTGTTTATAATGGGGCTTTGGTGAATATACACTCCCTAAATGTCATAAGCTACTTTTTTTTTTACAGTTTGTACTTTGTACAGACAAGCATATTTTTATTTGTAAACTATGAATGGATTATGATTTCTTACCTTTGAGAAACCTGCACAAATAATTTTTGTTAATAAAATGTGTACTTTATGTGACTGTTTTTAGAAAACATCTAATTATGTCTCATCCTTCACTTTTTCTGAATGTACTGTATATTGAACTAATCTAAGGTGGCCTTGTTTCCACTGAACTATAAGCATGTTCGATTAGTTATCTGTTGTAACCATTGCATAAGCAACTATAAACATGGGCATAAGATAAACATTACATTTAGACTGAATCTAAAATGACTTGACTGAAGTTGGTATGGGTTGGTGTGGGGGTTTCTTGGGTTGTGACTTTGCCATTCATTAACAACAAACAATGGAATTCATGACCCTAGGTCAAATGGGGTATGAGAGCCAACATTTAGAAAATTAATTCAGTGGGTTTACAGCTAAATCATGGTAATCTTTTGTGACATAGGTGTAAATGGTCTAAAATTTTGCATGCGAATTAACAGAATTTTTCACCATGTGCTTTTTGAATTATTTGCAACGATAATAGCAACTAACACACTTCAACCATGGCATTGACAACTTATGTTTTTTTTAAATTATTTTTGCAATACATTATCCATTTGTTTTCATTTAAATATTGTTTGCAAGATGATTTAAGTGGTGGAAATAGGCCTGACAATATTCTTGATTTTAGCCAAATAAATAAAAGTTACATTTCAAATAAGGGTGTGTTGACTTTTGATCTCCAGTACATATCCATTAAACAATCGTTAAAGTTCTATGTGATCACCTGAAAGGGAAATGGAGACTGGTACGAATGTCTTAAAGTAGTGTTTGTATGTGAAGCAGTCTTCTCTTACAATGAGATGAATGGGGGGGCAGAGACTGTTAGAAATAATCATAAATATAAAAAATGTTATGTTCATACTGCAAATGTTGTTCTGTAAGGGTGAGTACATTATATATAATTAAGGATTCCTGGATAAAGTTGGATCTCTCTGAAATGAAAATGGATGGCCCTTCAGCAAAATATATACGGCTCAAGAAAATTAAGGGAACACGTAATCATCACAGTACAAAACCGAGTCAATTAAACTTCAGGGAAATCAATCTGTCCAGTTAGGAAGCATAAGTGATTGTGAATCAATGTCACCTGTTTTGATGCAAATTAAAGAGAAAACAGGCACACTGGAGAGGCAACAGCAAGACAACCCCAAAACAGGGAATGGTTTTGCAGGTTGTGGCCACAGACAGTTGCTCTCTCCTTATCCTTCCTGACTGATTCTTCACTAGTTTTGTTTAGCTAGTGTCCTTGTCACTACTGGTAGCATGAGGCGGTACCTGCAGCCCATTCAGGTTGTGCAGGCTGTCCAGTTCCTCCAGGATGGCACATCCATACGTGCCGTTGCAAAAAGGTTTGCTGTGTCTCCCAGTACAGTCTCAAGATCATGGAGGAGATACCAGGAGATGGGCCGTTACACAAGGAGAGCTGGACATGGCCGTAGAAGGGCATCAACCCAGCAGTAGGAATCTTCTCCTTTGTGTGAGGAGGAACAGGAGGAGCACTGCCAGAGCCCTACAAATTGGCCTCCAGCAGGCTACTGGTGTGCATGTTTCTGACCAACCTGTCAGAAACGGACTCCATGAAGGTGGCATGAGGTGCTCACAGCCCAGCACTGTGCCGCTCGATTGGCATTCACCAGAGAACACCAGAATTGGCAGGTTTGCCATTGGCGCCCGTTCTCTTCACAGATGAGAGCAGGTACACACTGAGCACGTGACAGAAGTGAAAGAGTCTAGAGATGCTGTGGTGAATGTTATGCTGCCTGCAACATCATCCAGCATGACCGGTTTGGCGGTGGGTCAGTGATGGTCTGGGAAGGCATATCCTTGGAGGGTCACACAGACCTCCACGTGCTAACCAAACGGTACCCTGACTGCTGTCAGGTACCAGGATGAAATGCTCAGACCCATCCTCATACCACTGGTGCAGTGGACCCTGGGTTCCTCCTGGTGCAGGGCAATGCCCGGCTTTTTGTGGCCAGAGTGTGCAGGCAGTTCCTGGATGACAAAGGCATTGATGCCATTGACTGGCCTTCAAGTTCCCCAGATCTGAATCCAATTGAGAACTGCTGGGATGTTATGTATCGGTGCATCCAACTCCGCCATGCAGCGCCACAGACTCTCCAGGAGGTCACTGATGCCCTGATCTAGGTTTGGGAGGAGATCCCACAGGACACCATCTGCCGTCTCATCACAAACATACCCAGATATTGTCGGGAGTGTATACAGGCACGTGGGGGCCATACACACTACTGAGTCATATTATGAGTTACCGTGATTGAAAGTTGGAACAGCCCGTGATTTCAATTGTTTCCTTTGATTTTCAGTGTGAGTTTAAATCCAGCCATGAATTGGTGGGTGATTTTGGTTTAAATTCACCTACGTCACGTCACTTTGTTCTCAATGAATTACACAATGTAGGCCTACAGTATAGTTTGATCTTTAGTATATTTAGTTCATCAAGACCCGATTTATTTTGAGCATTGTATTTTCATGTAACCCTCCCTGACCACTTGGGGGGGGGGGGGTACAAGTGACCCTCCACTATAGGCCCTACCCAAAATATAAATTTAATTTAAATTGTGCTTAATTTGTAAATTTCAAGACACCAAAACAAACAGTAAAGGCAATGAGGGTGAGCTGGGAGCCTCAGAAGTACTGGAATTATATAAACATTTTTACAATAATTAATCAAATAAATGGGGTGTCATAGATGATTTTTCAAATATTGAGCAAGGGAAAATGTTTTTTGTAAATGCATTTCTTGCAACTTATTTTAATACTACACAAATGATCAAAATGTCAGGATGAACTGACAAACATAAAATATAAGATCTATATTTTTATTCCATTGTGATAATGTACTATTCTTTTTAATATTCTGTACTTATTGTATGCCCTATGCTGAGTGCCTAGCATTTTGACATAGATGTCTTTTCAATGTCTAATCAATGTACAACACTGATTTCACATTGATTTCAGGGGCATAAAGGAAAGTTGCCTTTTGAAGTCGTTTACGGGACGTCTTTTGAGGCTGTTGAAAGATGTCATTTTGATGCAGTTGTCTCTACAACCTTAAATTACGTCTTACCAACATTTATGCCCCTGAAAACAACATGGAGTCAACATCTTTTTAATGGATATTTTCAGTTTAAAATAGTTTAGAAAAATACTTCTGGCAACTTTCTTCTCTTTGATGAAAGGATATCTAAATGTTTTTAAAGGTGTTCCTGAGGATCCCAACTTTGTCACAGGAGCTGTAAAAGGGGGCAAAAAGAATAAATGAGAATATAGAGGAAGAAATTGAGAATGGTTTAGGGTTTGATATTAAAAATGAATTCAGAAACAAGAGTTTGGTTCTTAAGTGACTGTTTTAATCCCTGATTGCAAAGCACAAATGCGTGTAAAAGCACCTAGAAAAACAATACATACTCAACCTTTGATTTGTGCAGTTGATTACAATTCTCCCACAAATTTTGGACAGCTACGTAATCTGAAAGTAGTAACATCAAAGTTGTATGCTTGCTTTACAGAATGATAACAATCAAAGAGTTCGCTCCGCATTCATTTAGCCACTACAAAAAGCTGTTCAGACATTTGTAGAGGAGACATGTTCTTATCGTTCCTCTCCTGAGCTTGCTGGGAAGTTGTAGTGTTGAAGTAATATCCAATCCCATAATTACAACTTTGTATCATTGCTGCAACTTCCCAGTGGACTTGGGAGATTAAAATATCAGCACATGCCTCCTCCAAATGTATGAATGGCAGATTTTCCACACTGCTCACTACACAAGGAAGTCGACCTGAGCCAACATCCACACATGTGGTCTCATGACAGACAGAATTTTTGTAATTGTTATTTTAAAAGTTACAAGTATGACTGCAACAACATGGGAGAAATGTTTTAGTTGCCTTGCTCAGGGACAGAATGACAGATTTTTCATAATGTTCAGGGATTAGAACCATCTTTGCATTTACACTGGGCCCGAGCTCATTTAAGATGAGACTGGGAAAGTGGAAAACTTCTGGGCTAAAGTACAGAGGGACCATCCGACTTCTTATCAGTGCACAGTTCAAAAGCCGGCATCCGTGATGGTATGGGAGTGCATTTGTGCACATGGCATGGGTGACTTGCAGATCTGTGAAGGCACCATTAATGCTGAACAATATATACAGGTTTTGGAGCAACATATGTTGCCATCCAGACAAGTCTTTTTCAGGGAAGGCCTTGTTTATTTCAGCAAAACAATGACAAACCACATTCTGCACATATGACAACAGCATGGCTCTGTAGTAAAAGAGTTTGGGTGCTAAACTGGCCTGCCTGCAGTCCAGACCTGTCACCCATTGAAAACATTTGGTGCATTATGAGACGAAAAATATGACAAAGGAGACCCCGAACTGTTGAGCAGCTGAAATCCAATATCAATCAAGAATGGCAATACATTACACTTTCAAAACTACAGCAATTGCTCTCCTCAGTTTCCAAATGCTTACAGAGACTTGTTAAAAGAAGCGGTGATGCAACACAGTGGTGAATATGCCCCTGTCCCAAGAGACATGTTGCTGGCATCAAATTCAAAATGGGCATACATTTTTCCAAAAACAATAACATTTCTCAGTTTCAACGTTTGATATGTTGTCTTTGTACTATTTCCAATTTAATATAGGGATACATGATTTGCACATCATTGCATTCTGTTTTAATTTGCATTTTGTTTTTATTTTATTTTACACAGCATCCCAAAGTTTTTGGAAACAGGATTGTACATTAAAATATGATTTTCCTACATTTAAAATGTGGTGCTCTTAAAATGTGTTGCATTTGAGAGACTATTCAAAAGAATAATGCTTATAGTATACAGTATATTATCCCTCATTAATATGGACAGCGCTAAGTGGAAAAAGCCATAATAGGTATTTCCCTCCACTGCTCCTGTGCTCCTGTGTCCAACTCCCTCCCTCTTTCCCTTTTTTGTGTCTGATGTCAAACCTGAACAGTGGGTCCGCCTTAATATTTTAATCTGCCAGTGGACAGCTGAGTCCGATCTTGTCTGATGTGCTCCCTGGGTCGTTAAATGGGATTACTAGAAATTGTGTATATGCATGTGCATGTATGTGTTTAAGTGTGTTTGCATTCGCTTCCACTTCTACACTGCCCATCTTTACATTAGCATGCTTAGTGGGGGGAAGGAGGCCTATATAATGGGTGTATTTCTGCTTGTGTTATCACATTCTTAATGGGTTCATAATGAAGGGCTTATGGGTGATATGGAAGGAGAGAGTCAGCCCGTGCTGAAAGGATTGATGGCCAAGCAAGACCTTTTGGGAATTGAGATGTCTGTAGGGAGCTGCTGCTTTGTGCATAATTTTTTTAATTTATTTTTTTCAATGTGGCTGTGTTACTTGAGAGCCGTTGCCATGGCAGCGTCAGGTTTGCACCAGAGCAGCGGGTGACATATCAAGGAAGGTGTCTATGCAGGAGGTGTCAAGGGGTTTGATTTAGAGAGTGATGTAGTGTGCATGTGTGTGTGTGTTAGGAGGGGGAAGGGGGTGCATGTGGTGTCAGCTGGCACCGTGAGGCAGTGTTTCATTTGGCTTAATTAGATTTTGACAAAGATGACTCTCTGTGGCTCTGAGGTCATCTACATTTCATGTGGACCACTACACAGAAGATGCTGGTAAATATTTCATTACAGATACCTTCTTTAGACTTGATCCCTGATGCTCTACTCATTAGACCACATGGAATTTATCATAATGTTTGTTAATGTAACAAAATAGGCCACTGAAACTCAATCTTTTATTGTAAGGTTACATGTTAAGAAATATCTTTAAGAAAATGTAAAAATACTGTGCTTGCATTAATATTAAACCTGCATTAAATAATGTTTACTAATTCAACTCTAGACGAGGATAATGGAGGTTTTCCTCTGCCGTTATTTTAGACAGCCCCATCGTCAGAAATATATGTCCCAGGAGCTAAATCTCTGTTGTCCTAGGGCTAAACTGAAGGAAAAGATGGCAATAATACCATGTGTTCTGCACAAACACGCACATTCTATTGTCACTCATGTGGAATCAACATCATGAAAGGTAACTTGGAACATTTGAAGCATGATTTAATGGAACTTATTCAGTCGCTCCAAGTCACAAAACAAACTACAAATTACTTCTGGTCCTCAACCTTCAATCGTTTGTGGAATTTAACTTTTCAGCACACTCCTAGCATTTCATAATGGGTTACAGGGTTTCTGCAAGTATTTGGGGTTAACTTCTTTAACCCTTCAGAACCATAGTGGCCATCAACAGCCTTCCTTAAAATACTGTAGTGGCCGTAGATGGGCGTGTTTCTTTAGCAATAATATTTGTGTAAATATTCCAAAATCTGCTTGATAAAAACCTGTTACTGTATTCGTCTGTATGTTGTCACAAAGAAACACGAAAAAGCATGTGCATTAATTTTAGTTTAAGTGATATTCATTGATTTACTCAAAATGCTAGCCCCAAAGCTGACAACGTTGTACATCAGAAGAGACTGTTTCCATAAGTTTGGTGATATGTTGGTAATGTCCATGTCAAGGTGAGTAGTATAAATTGCGGATCAGTGGCGTCGTTAGTTACCCTCCTGTCAGTGGGTGGGATATATTAGGCAGCAAGTGAGCATTCTGTCATTAAAACTGATGTGTTAGAAGCAGGAAAAATGGGCAAGCGTAAGGATCTGAGCGACTTTGACAGGGGCCAAATTGTGATGGCTAGACGATTAGGTCAGAGCATCTCCAAAACTGCAGCCCTTGTGGAGTGTTTCCGGTCTACAGTGGTCAGTACCTATTAAATGTAGTCCAAGGAAGAAAAAGCGGTGAACTGGCGACAGGAACATGGGTGGCCAAGGCTTATTGATGCACATGGGCAGCGAAGGCTCGCCTGTGTGGTCCGATCCAACAGACGAGCTACTGTAGCTCAAATTGCTGAATAAGTTAATGCTGGTACTGATAGAAAGGTGTCAGAACACACAGTGCATCGCAATTTGTTGCATATGGGGCTGCGTAGCCGCAGACCAGTCAGGGTGCCCATGCTGACCCCTGTCCACTGCTGAAAATGCCTACAATGGGCACGTGAGCAACAGAACTGGACCACGGAGCAATAGAAGGTGGCCTGGTCTGATGAATCACGTTTTCTTTTACGTCACGTGGATGGCCGGATGCGTGTGCGACGCTCACCTGGAGAACACATGGTACCAGGATGCACTATGGGAAGGAGGCAAGCCAGCAGAGGCAGTGTGATGCTTTGGGCAATGTTCTGCTGGGAAACCTTGGGTCCTGCCATTCATGTGGATGTTACTTTGACACGTACCACCTACCTAAGCATTGTTGCAGACCATGTGCACCCTTTCATGGCAACGGTATTCCCTGATGGCATTGGCCTCTTTCAGTAGGATAATGCACCCTGCCACAAAGCAAAATGGTTCAGGAATGGTTTGAGGAACACAACAACGAGTTCAAGGTGTTGACCTGGCCTCCAAATTCCCCAGATCTCAATCCAATCGAGCATCTGTGGGATGTGCTGGATAAACAAGTCCGATCCATGGAGGCCCCACCTCGCAACTTACAGGACTTAAAGGATCTGCTGCTAACGTCTTGGTGCCAGATACCACACCACCCCTTCAGAGGTCTAGAGGAGTCCATGTCTCGACGGGTTCAGTGCTGTTTTGGCTGCAAAGGGGGACCTACACAATATTAGGCAGGTGGTCATAATGTTATGGCTGATCGGTATATATTTGGTGTTGTCCAATGATTGATGCTGTGAAATTTTAATAATATTTTTTAGATGACAATTGCAATTGATAACTTCATAGTCAAGCACATCACCTGCAGAGCTTGAATGAATGCTTGCTCAGTCTTGTTGTCACGCCCTGATGTGTTTCACCTGATGTCATGTCTCCACCCCCCACCAGGTGTTCCCGGTTCCCCATTAGCCCTCTGTGTATTTTACCCCTGTTTTCTGTACTGGCAGTTGCCAGATCATCTTGTCCCATACAGACTTTTCCAGCGTTCTTTGTTTCAAGTGGTTTCCCTGTTACCTGTATCGTATTTCTGTCTTCCCGGTTTTGTTAGATGCCTGTTTGTCCCCGAATACAAGCCTGCCTGCCACTGACTACGGGCCTGCCTGCCCCAGTGTTCTTCTGCCCTTCTACTCCAGTTACTGACATCTGCCTGCCCACCGACCAACAAACCTGTCTGCTCCAGTGTACCTCGGCCATTCTACTCTGTTGCCAACCTTCGCATACCCATCAACTACGAGACTGCTTTTCCCTGGTCCTTTGAATGAACGTATTATTCGGAAACCTATTCTGCCACATGTCCGCTTTTGGGTCCACTGTTCTGCCTTGTGTCACTCGTAATGGAAAGCGTTGCAGTTTAGCTGTATACTCAGCTAACTAGTTGGATGATTTCTAATGTTTCTTCTGATGTAATTCATATGGAAACTGCCAAAGCTAACTAGCTAACTAATTGGTTCTTCTGTCAAGACCATAGAAAATTTGTCTGACTGCAAATGTGTGCGATGAACTGTCACATACACTAACGAGTTGTGTTTGCGGTAATGTTGTGCTTTGCTGAAGATGTGCCACATACTTTCACTTATCTATAAAAAGTAATGTGTCCTGAGATTAGTGCCTTATTGTAACTTTATGATCACACTCGCTGTGGACCTCAGATGAATGCTGGCTCAATCTTGTCATAAAAAGAGCTGTAGAGTTTACTTATCGTCAGCAAAGTAGTTAGATATTTGCTCTTGTTTTTACTGATGTCAGTCATATAGAAATGACACCAGCTTCTTACTGAAACTAGCTAACCATCTGGTTGGAGAAGTTGTCTAGTGGCAAATGAGTGCTGTGCTCGCAGAGGGTGAGGTGGAGGAAAAGTGAGAAGTGGAGAAAGAATGAGAGATGGATTGTCTACAAAATGGGAGAACATTTTAATTATTGCAAGATACTGTTCTTTAATTTGACACCAAATTCATGTATGTGCGCTTTAAAACAAAGTAAACTTGTAATTTGTTCTTGGTTTTTGTGCTCTCTCTTGAGAGAGAGAGCACATGAGAGAAAATGTTTATTTTGAGAATTCACAGTAATCTATAACAGCATTCTCAAATTCTATTGAGTTCTAAAGGGTTAAACAATTGAAATTGTCTGGAGGCAAATTACATTTTATAAGGCAGATGCTACTGTATCCACCCAAATCATCTGGGTGCCTAGATTTTAACTCAGCATTACAAGGCAGCCTTAAGTGGCATTCAGACCAAAAAAGGCAACCACCAATGGTAATGCTTTGTTTTTGTGAAAGGTTTAATTTTCGCTAGCAGCAGGCAGATTGGCTTGAACTGCAATGACAAGAGAAGGCAGCAGTGTGTAATCTCTGAACCGACAGGAATTTCACTTCATCCCAGGCACAGTTCCATGTGGTCCTGATCTGTGATCGTTATTCAAGGCTATACATTAATACATAATATAAAGATAGACTAAAGTACAAGTAATACTACAACACTTCAGTTAGACAGAGGGAAATACATACAGTTAGATCCGGAAATATTTGGACACTGACAATTTTCATAATTTTGGATCTGTACACCACCACAATGATTTGAAATGAAACAACCAAGATGCAACTGCTGACGTACAGATTGAATTCAAGGAGTTGAACAAAAAAATCATATGAAACGTTTAGGAATTGCAACCATTTTCATACACAGTCCCCTTATTTCAGGGCCTCAAATGTAAATTGGACAAATTAACACAATCATATATAAAATGTTCATTTTTAATACTCTGTCGAGAATCTTTTGCAGGCAATGACTGCTTGAAGGCTGGAACACATGGACATCCAAGCCTTCTCCATACTTTTGTCAGCCCATCATTTTGGTACATGTTGATCTTAGTTTCATCTTTCCAAAGAATGCTGTTCCAGAACCGGGCTTCAGTCCTTGCTGACAAGCTGACGTTATTAGAAGCTGGTAGTAGTAGCAAAACTTGCGAACAATGTCGGCTGGATAGATGTACAGTCAGTAACTATAGCCATGTCTGCTCTGTCTGTATAGCTAGCCACATAACAACAATAGGGCAATTACTAACAAGTGTTATGTTAGCTAGGTAGCTAGCATTTTAGCTTACATTACTTACTTATTTAACAGAAGAATTGCCACATCAGCGTCGAAAGTTCCATCCATCTTAGATAGGCAGCTGCCCCAATGTTCACTCCGAACGGCATCCATCTCTTCACCGGATTTGCTTTCTTTTGATCTAAACCGTATTTTCTTAGGTACTGTTACATTCTGAACTTGGCTAGCATCTCTCGCTGCTTAATCCACAAAATGAGAGTACACACATTTTTTTCTGCCTCTTTGTTTGATACTTCAAAGGCATCACTTCCTGTGCGCAGGAACATTTTTCCCGCCACTGCACGTGCTGGTAACATTTTGCCGGACCGCCTAAGGGGAGCCGGCCTAGAAGAGCAAATGTCCAACCGACACAACCCTTGTTAAATAGCGTAGTGGTTAGAGACGTGGACTATGGAACAGCAAGTCCCGCGTTCGACTCCCATCACAGTCAAACCTGAGAATTTGTTCAGGACTGACAAAAACTTCACTGGCTATAACCTTCCGTAGCTACGTGATAGGAAGCCTAAACTAAAACAGTACCGGTGGATATTAGGATTTGTTCAGGATAGACAAATATTTTGCTGGCTACACGATTCTCTCGTCTTTTCTCTTGACAAAAAAGTCAGTTATCACTTCACAAAAAAGTCAGTTATCGTCACCTATATTGATAGATACTGTATCATTCACAAATGGCTAATTAGCTGTTAAAACAGCCAGTGGCAAAAGAGGATTTTTTCAGGACAAAAACTTCGCTGGCTACAACCTTCAGTAGCTATGTTATAGGAAGCCTAAAATGAAGCTGTTTACTATTATATTGCGCCTATTTCTGGTGGATTTTCGAATTATGTCTTAGGATTTGTTCAGGATAGACAAACACTTTGCTGGCTACATGATTCTCTCGTCTTTTCACTTGATGAAAAAGTCAGTTATCGTCACCTATATTGATAGATACTGTATCAGTGTCATTCACGAATGGCTAATAAGCTTTTAAAATGGCCAGTGGCAAAAGCCATACAGTTCATAGATGCTATTTGTGATGGAGGTAAACTTAATAAGAAACATTACGCAGTTTAACACAATGCTTAATGGCGTCTAGCGACATATTACTGGCTAATAAGCTTTTAAAATGGCCAGTGGCAAAAGTCATACAGTTCGTAGATACTATTTGTGGTGGAGGTAAACTTAATAAAAAATGGTATTCAGTTTAACACAATGGTTATTGGTGTCTAATGAAATATTCATATATACCGACACCCAGCAAAGGTACAGCTATGTGGTGTAGTGGTTAAAAACACAGCCTTTTATGTGGGCAACCTGGGTTTGAATCTCGAGAGGGCAATCATAAACAACACTTTCTATTGCGGGCCGGCTGAACTAGGTTTCTTGTTTCCTTATCAGCAGTACACCGTATACAGAGGTTTTACAGATGCAGGCCTGGGACCATCTGATATGGTAGGTATTCATCCATGACCCAGATAAAGAGAACAGCGATGTGTAAATACAAAAAACATACGTCCTTCAGTAACTTGAATATATTTTGGTAAAATATATATACAGTGGATATAAAAAGTCTACACACCCCTGTGAAAATGCCAGGTTTTTGTGATGTAAAAGAATGAAATAAAGATAAATAATGTCAGAACGTTTTCCACTTTTAATGC
>JACXGI010001290.1:0-61230 GCA_016801175.1 Esox masquinongy
TCCACTCTTTGTGAATCTCCCCCACATTTTTGAATGGGTTTTGTTTCACAATCCTCTCCAGGGTGCGGTTATCCCTATTGCTTGTACACTTTTTTCTACCACATCTTTTCCTTCCCTTCGCCTCTCTATTAATGTGCTTGGACACAGAGCTCTGTGAACAGCCAGCCTCTTTAGCACTGACCTTTTGTGTCTTGCCCTCTTTGTGCAAGGTGTCAATGGTCGTCTTTTGGACAGCTGTCAAGTCAGCAGTCTTCTCCATGATTGTGTAGCCTACAGAACTAGACTGAGAGACCATTTAAAGGCCTTTGCAGGTGTTTTGAGTTAATTAGCTGATTAGAGTGTGGCACCAGATGTCTTCAATATTGAACCTTTTCACAATATTCAATAATTTTCTGAGATACTGAATTTGGGGTTTTCATTAGTTGTCAGTTATAATCATCAAAATTAAAAGGAATAAACATTTGAAATATATCAGTCTGTGTGGAATGAATGTATACATTATAGAGGTTTCACTTTTTGAATGGAATTACTGAAATAAATCAACTTTTTGATGATATTCTAATTATATGACCAGCACCTGTATATTGAATGAACCTGTTAATTTGAATTTGGGCAACCTGTATCTGCGTTCTGAGGGAAGCATACAAACCTCATCAGATAAGGGGTGGTGTGGGTCTGTCAGAATTGATTGTGAAGGGCACATGTCTGATACAGGTTGGTGAGGCTGGATAAGTTGGTACCAATGATCTTACTATGCTGTTTAGCAATGTTGTTTAATCTGTTCTCATGTTTCCCATTGAGGTTACAAAAGCAGCAGATCATGCCAAATTTTATAACTGATTCAATGAATGATTTATAGAAACAGGTCATCAGTGTCTGATCCACTCCGAAAAAGAGTTTTCTTAAGAAGAAAAGACAGATTTTCCTTGGCACATATGGCATTCACGTTTGCTTCAAAACGTGGCTTACTATTTATTAAAGTACCATTGTATTTGTATTGTTCAACAATCTACACTGGTGCACCATGTATCTGGGTCTGCATGAGTGTTAGGGAGCTTCTATGGAAATCATTAGTCATGTCCTTGGTTTTGCTGACATTAAGTTTCAAGAAGGAGTGTTCACAACATTCAACAAACTCCTCCACCACTGGGCCATGGCTCACCGCCTCATCCTGTAGAAGGCTCACAATAACTGCGTCATCTGCAAATGTAATGATTATCTAGATATTTTCCTTGTTTATTTATCAAGAGTGGTTTAGTTAACAAAAACTCTTAACAAAAATTTAATGTGTGCAAAAATATGTGAACCCCTTCATTCGATTGGTTGTGGTACCTCCATTAGCAGCAATAACTTGGAGTAAACGTCTCCTACAGAATAGCCACTAATCGGTCTCTGGCATCATTTTGAGGAATATTTGCACACTTCTTACAGTACTCAGACAATTGAGTGAGGTTTGAGGGGTTTCTGGCATATAATGCCTGCTTCAGGTTCTGTCACAGCATCTCGATTGGATGAATGTCAAGACTTTGGCCAATTCAAAACACAAATCTAATTTTCCCTGAGCCATTCTTTGGTAGATTTGCTTGAATACTTTGGGTCATTGTCTTGTTGGAAGACACATTAGACTAATTCTGTTCAGTAATCTTCTGGTATACCTCAGAATTCATAGTTCCCTTGATGATATGCAGTTGACCTGGTCCAGAGGATGAAAAACAGCCCCAGATCTTGACATTCCCACTACCATGTTTGACTGTTGGAATAACCTTATTTTGGTGGTAGGCAGTGTTGGGTTCTCGGCAAACATAGCTCTTTTAATTATGACCAAAAAGGTCAATTTTGGACTCATTTGTCCAGAGAATGGACTTTCGGTTCTGTCCAGGTAGTCTCTGGCAAAGTTTAAGATAAGCATTTTGGCTTTTTTTTGACAGCAGAGGCTTCTTCCTAGCAGAAGTCCCATGAATGCCATTTTGATTCAGTGTTCTTAATGTTGAAGCATGCACAGTAACCTGAGATGCATTCACTAGTACAGGTAACTGACCAGATTTCTTGTCTCCATTTATCAGAGTTCTACCCAAATTCTTTCCCAAAGACCCCTCCTTTGATTGGTTCAACTATTCACCCACCTGATTGTACTTACCTACTTAATTTAACCAATCCCATGTTTGGGATTAATTTATTTTTTCACCTGCACTAATTGGAATGGAATTGATCATTTTAAACCTGTTATGTCAAATAAAAAAGACTGGTTCTGATTGAATAAAGATTTCATGGTGAACATTTAAAATAATCTGGGTTCAAATACTTTCAATCAGCACTGTACTTCCCAAATAACTTTCCTTTTTTGTTGTTGCTAGATTTCTCAGGCCTCATTTATCAAGCATGTCTTGGGGTGTCTGGTATACTCCCATGAATGTGCATAGAGTCAGTGCAACAAAAAAAGGAAAATACAACAACACAAACTTAGAAAGTGTCTTACTTTACATTGCCTAGAGGTCCAAGGTAATTCTCATCAGCGTTGCCATCTCCATCCTCCTCTTCATTAAGCTTTGCTGGTGAAACATGCTTTGTTACTCTACCAGAAGCAGCTGGGGCCTCTTCCCTTTCAAAGAAATTAAAGACTTCGTCATCCTGGTCCTTCCAATCTGGAACATTTCTGGTTTTCAAATCTGCCACTCTGGATTTTGCCCCTGTAAAAATAAATACTTTGAGCCAAACATTATTTCATTTATCCTCACGATACAGTATAATCACAATTATTAGGTGCTGACACAATTGTAGAATTCTGTATTGCGATTCTGAAAATTCTATTTTGCGATGTGATATTGTGATGTTCCAAGCATATTGCTCACCCTGTGTCTGCTGTAGAAGGACAAGGGACAGCAATTGAGGAAATGAGTTTTGATCAGTCATGGAAATAAGTGTAAAAAAATTAGCTCACGATAAGAAAGTAATAATAATACAATACTTTTGTTCTGTTTTACTGCAGTTAAAGAAAACTATGGATTATGGATATTTTCCCATTATTATTCTTTGTATTAAATTCTTGTTTAAATAAAGCAACGTCTGCATACAAAATGTTCTTGTTTTACTAATTTTATATTCTTGAAAAGCACTATACAAGTGAAACAAGGTATTATTTGGTTATTATTAGCACCAGTAGTAATACAGGTAATTAATCGAACAAAATGATATATACCTTTCAAAATGAACTACCATGGTAAACATTGACATGCATCTGGAATGTCTAGATTTGACATCTTGATTTTTCATAATTTAACAGGACATCAGAGACACAGGTAAACAGGATCTAAAGCCACAGTAATAGCTTTGAAAGTGGTTTTATAATTTGGTGCTGTAGATATAGACATTTTTTTCCTAATGTGAAAGTTTTCTGACATGAATCAACCATGTTGCATTAACATGTGGCATTAAAATAGGCAAAATACACAAAATACCCTAGTAAGTGCGAGTTTTGGTTAGATACAAGCAAATCAAACAAGTTATTTATTGACCAACACTGCATAGTGGCATATTTTGTAGAAAGGACGGGTCAAGAAATATTCCTTACATATTAAAAATTCTGAAATCTGTAGGGAAAGACTGTTTACTGTAGTGCATTGCATAGCATTACCTAAGAACTCCAACACCTCTGGACAAGTAGCAAGTTGAGAATTCTTTGAGATGAACTTGACCAGTTCATCAAAGGCCACCCTACGCTCCCGGATGTCTGTCTCACCAACAAACAGGGCCTTGCGAGGCATGGCTGGTAAGATGATCTTCGGATATTGAGCAACAAGTCTGCAGTAGAACTCATCAATTTCACTGTATTTCTTCGAAACCTGCCAATAACATTTAAGACTTCATATTTTATTTTATTTTTGTGGGGGGGGGGCGGGTCAAATATGTTAAATCTTTTGAGCCACAACATTTTAAACAAGGTGGAAAATAGTAGATATTAACATCTAACATGATATTTATTCCTGACCAGCAGATGTCGCTGCTGATTGCGTTAAAACAAATTGTGTCAAGAAAAAAAAAGACATTTTAGTAAAAGCCCCAAAGTACTTCTTGTTTTCCCATCAAAGTTGTGAAAGACATTTTAAATTGTCTACAGTTGTACATCAATAAATATACACTTGCCTGAAACACTTAACTTAGTTTCAATTCCCAATCCCTGTCCACAGTACCTCACAAGCATCACGCAAGGAAGAGATGTAGGCATCTGATTCATAAATTATACTCAATATCTCTTTCCAACCCCTTCCACCTCTGAGAGGTCTAAGGTCATCACTAGATGCAATAGCCACTAAGTGAGAAATCTCACCTACTCTTACAATCAGATGTGGGAGATGCCAGGGAAGAGTTACATGTGTTTTAGATTATGAATATCATACAAATCTAAAATCAAGCACATGTTAATGCCTACATGCAATTATAAAACTGCCACTGGAGTTAATTTTGGTTTTCAGACAAGTAACCATGATTAAGGGCAAACATCTTGATAAAATGGCAAGCTGAGTATAAGACATTTTTATATTTTGATGACAGTGATGTTATTATTAATGTCATATTTACAAAGCAAAATATTTACATGAATGTTACATTTCCAGGTCGACTCCCGTCTTCATGCTTTCACATATTAATTGGAAAAGTCAAGTGAAATTTATGTTTCTAGCATTGAGCTCATTGCACAGCATCAGTAATGTCCAGTGCCCATTGAGATATCCAAATCAATTTTCCATCAACTGAAATTAGTTTACTTGTTTTTGTGACTTGTTCTGGTCTTGTTTGGTTATGAATACACCAGAGCAATACAAAAGAAATACTGCAAATCTTATTTTAAAGACTTTGTACTTTGAGATTATTAGTAGCAGAATGCAATGTGATGTACTTGTGTTCACACCAAATGTATAGGATAGGGGATTTACCTACCACCAGCTGTATAATGTCCTCAGGTTTGTGTTTTGCAGATTTGAAGGCTGCCAGACAAGTCACCACAATTATTTGATATTCCACATGACCTGTCATCATGGTCCCACGGATCTCCTTGTAAAGGGGAACATGCATATCTATGCCCGTCACTTCATTCTGCAACAGCCTGGGATGGAAAACACTGACATTCACTGACCAAAAATAATTGTATGATTAGTGCATGATTTCTACAGGAAAAGAACTGTGGTGTGCATCATGCATAAAAATCCACAATGTAAACAGAAACAAAAGCCGGCAAAAATTGCCTGCTTTTTTGTATTATTCATATGAATGAAAATGAATGTGAACAATTGTTGGATAAGTCAGACACAAGGCTGAATGCTACGTAATAAATTGCAGCTGAACGAGACCTTTAGGCTGGAAAAGGGAAGTGCAAAGACGGGCTTTGCTTCTGCACCCAAGATATTGTTGTTTCACAAGTGGTATTTTTTTTTATCAGAAAAACTGAAACAACAAAAAATGATAGCTACGCGGTTTACTTAATCTTACCTGCTCGTAATAAGTCCCTCTGACATCGTGTTAAAATTGCTGTCCAGTCTTGATTCCTTCAGCTGTAATCAAACAGACCACCACACTTAAGCTGTTGCGATAGATAGAAGTCACGGGATAGGAACAGATAGAAGAGCAGACAAGAATAACGATTTATTAAATACTTCCGGGTTTTTGTAATAGTTCAGAATAAGAGTTCAATCTTGTGTAAGTTGTACGTTAATCACTAGGACAAACATTCTGGAAAAAGTGACAAATATATTTTCTATTTTTTGTGTGCTCACCTGTGTTGTTCTGTATATGTAATATGAATAAGTAAACTCTACGAATTAGTTAACTCGACCTCTTTGTTTGGGTTAATTTAATTCGTCCTGCTTTTTCTTTAGGCTCTGATTTTGACATGAGCTCTGATCCGCGCTCGAGCTTTTAATCGCAGCTACCCTCTCAATGCGGATCGTGGGACACTGCAGGTGACATGGTGAAATAAAGCATTGCATCTGTCACTCCACTTCTGTTGTAGGTAGCATTAAGGTGTTCCTGTTACAATTCATGGTAACACTTTCCGATAAGTGTTCATGAACTAGCATTTACGAATACAGTAGGATTGGTGAACAAGGACAAACAAACAAATAATGATAACCCTTATTCATCACTTTACATAGGAGGACACTAAAAATAATTAATTAATGGTGAAGTATCAGTTATTATTGGTTAATAACTACTGTACCAATGGGACATTAGTTTGTCATTGTGAAGGTTGGAAAATTAATCACTTTAATTGCATTGGACAACTCACTTTTCAAAATAATTACCTAATAGTGATGTATCCGCTATTATGCGTTATTCCAGCTCAATGGTTACTCAGCGGGCCAAAAAATTATACTAATGATTTGGTGTTGTAGATTAATGCTGTATTACTAGTTAGAATACTTGTGATATCAGATAATCCTCATGTCACGGATGACCAGATGAACTAAAAGTGTATAAATACAATTTGTAAAACAACTACTCTGGACCCATGGACATGATGAAGGAGGAGATGAATGTCCTTTGTGGAAGTGGAAACAGGCAAGTCATATGCAAGAAATTAACAGTCACATCAGTCACCCTTTTTTCAACAGAGGTTTTCACAGTGTTTATACAGCAGTTATGGGTTTGGCCTATGTTAGGCTACAGGTCTTGATTTTGGGACTGGTGTAGCAGGTAATAGTTCCTGGAAAACAGGTTAAATGATGAGACAGAAAACATGGCATTTTCTTAAAGAATTCTCGCAATTATCTTTATTACTGATCCTAGTGCACATAGGAGACCATAAATCATGTTCAGCATGTAAAACTTTAAATATTGTATTACACCATTACCTGCTAATTTGTACCTACGTGTAAAATACCATCATATTCAGTACTAAAATCTAGTAAAAGGATGAGACAATTGCATATTACCTATGTTTACATGAATAGGACATGGCTGAGCAAGCTAACAAAGTTCTATTACTAACTAACAAACACTTGACTGAAGTCAGTGTAAAGCTAACTGGAGCCAGCTAATAACCAACCAAAGCCAGCTAACAGAAGCTAACCAGCAGCTAACAGAAACTAGCTAACTGCTAACCCTTCCACTGTAAGAATCGCAAAGTTCCTAAATCATACAGTCAACAAATTAAATTACATAGACCATTGGGATATTGTCAGGAGTGTTGTTTAAAAGCATATTCAGTGTTCAGGAGTAGAGTAAAGTAACAAATGAGTTTTTTCAAAGGAATGCACCACCAACATGGAATTTTACATTCAACATGTCTTTTCTGTCTAGTTCAGTTATAAAATCGCTATGCTTTTCCAACCCTCTACATACTTTTATGTGCAATACACAGGAGGCAAAGCACCAGGCGCAGAAATAAAGTAACAACAAGACCGTTTATAGAATCAGTAGAGAAACAGCACACTACTAAACACAACACACACAGCACAATAACCCACAAGGGGTGAACGGAAAACAAGGCAACTTAAAGCACTGGCAATCAACACAACAAGACACAGGTGTGGGGAAGGGGTGTTGCTGCCATCGTTCCCATGCCGGTGGTTAGTACACCGGCGAGGAGGAGCACAGGTTGGCACTGCCACAGAGGTTGGCACTGCCACACTCAGACATCCAAGAGTGAGGCTCTTGACGTTGCCAGTCCACCAGGTACTGGAGCTGACCCGTCCACCGCCGGGAGTTCAGGATGGCTTCCACCATGTATGCAGGACTTCCCTCCACCTCGAATGGTGCCGAAGGAGCGGCAGCGGCATCCGAACCCCCCAGTGGACCAGGAACCACAGGCCTGAGGAGAGAGACATGGAAAGTTGCTGAGAGCCTGTTGTATGGCAACATGAACTCCAAGGTAACTGACAAGTCGTTTACCTTTCGAAGGACCTTGAACTACCGGGGTATCAACTTACGACAGAGCAGGCGGAGAGGGAGGTTCCGCCATCGATGCTTCTTTTGTCGTGCCGCCGCCCTCTGCAGGCGGACATGGGTGGTGGACCACACTTCCTCTGCTCAATGAAACCAGTCCTTCACTGCTGGGACGTCGCTGGGCAGGGTCCCCGTCCTGTCCACACAGTAGCTACGGAGGAACCTCCCCAGTTCATGGTTGGTCTGCTCCGTCTGCCCATTGGCTTGGGGGTGGTAACCGGATGTGAGGCTTACCGCGACCCCCATCCGTGACATGAAGGCTCTCCATACTCGGGATGTAAACTGGGGGCCGCGGTCCGAGACGATGTCCTCCGGAAGGCCGTAGAGCCAGAAGACCTGCTGGAATAGCACCTCAGCCATCTGCAGGGAAGAGGTGAAACTGGGCAGGGGGACAAAACAAACAATCTTGGAAAAACGGTTGACGACCACTATGGCCGTTTACCCCTCAAACGGTGGAAGGTCAGTCACAAAGTCATCTGGGATCTGGGACCAAGGCCGCTGAGGTACTGGCAGGCGGTGGAGCTTACCCGCTGGAGCGTGCCTCGGCGTCCTCCCCATACCAGGCCACCAGTACTTCTCCTGCAGGGCTTCTGTGGTCTGGATCACCCCCGGATGTCCTGTTGCGGGCGTTTGGTGTGCCCAGGTAACCAGTCTCCCACGCACTCTCCGGGGCACGTAGGTCTTTCCTGGGAGGCATGTGGTTGGTGGTGGTTCCCGTCTATGGGCCTTACAAATCTCCTCGTCCACGTCCCAGTCGACGGGACCCATGACGCACGTAGGGGGCAGTATGGTGGTATAAGGTGTCGGTTCCTTGCCCCCCTCGTGCACCCGGGAGATTGCGTCGGTGGTGTTGTTCTTGGTCCCTGGTCAGTAGGTGAGTATGAACCAGAACCGTGCGAAGAACACCATCCATTGGGCCTGGCGGGGGTTGAGTCGTACTACAAGTTTTTATGGTCCATGAGAACCGTAAATAGTTCCCAAGCACACTCCAACCAATCAATCAATCAATCAAATGTATTTATAAAGCCCTTTTTACATCAGCAGTTGTAACAAAGTGCTTTTACAAAACACCCGGCCTTAAAACCCCAAGGAGCAAACAACAGTAGTGTTGAATTTCAGTGGCTAGGAAAAACTCCCTAAGAAGGGCGAAATTTAGGAAGAAACCTAGAGAGGACCCAGGCTCAGAGGGGTGACCAGTCCTCTTCTGGCTGTACCGGGTAAACATATTAAGAGTACAATCGTAATAATTAATAAGTGCACGTGGGCTGAGTCCAGAGTCTAGTTAAACTTAGTCCTGGTCGGAAGCATGACCAGATGGACAAGGACAACACGAGGAGGGGGAGGTGTCTGCACAGTGGCAGCTGAAATCGTCAGGTATCGTCTTGATCTGCAACACAACCAGGAGGACTTTGGACCGGGACAGCAACGGGGCTTTCAAGCCTGGTACTCCTCAGGTGTGGGCCAGGACCTCATGTCCTCCTAAGTTTAAAACGGCAGGAGACAGGAAAAATTTAGAAAATGCATTCCTTAGATCTACAAGAATTTATAGTGGAGAAGGAGAACTGACCCTACTCCCCAGCACAATAATATAGCAGCGTAAGACCTTACTATATTATTGTGCTGGGGAGTCGGGTCAGTTCTCCTTCTCCACTATCTGAGGGCACGCCCAGTGAGGAGGGAGGTAATCAGGTACACCTTCTCCCTATCAGACAGCTGTAAATCTCCGAAATATACGTTACACTGGAGAAGGAATCCGCGACACCCCTCCGGATTCCCATCATACTTATCAGGCATAGCTCTCCGGATCTCACTCACCAGGACGCGCTGAGATGCCCCACTCCCGGGGAAGTGCCCAGATACAGCACCGCTGGGCTGGCTTGGCGTCCCGTCTCCCGGGAGTGGTGTCATGCAGGCCAAAACGGTCTGAAACATGGCTACCAGCTGTTCCAGATGGCCCTCCATGACGCGGCACCTCTCCTCTAGCTCGGATAGCCTATCACAGGGACAACGCTGCTAACCTCCAAATATTCGGTGGGTTATTCTGTAATGTACGTAACACAGGAGGCAAAGCACCAGGCGCAGGAATAAAGTAACAACAAGACCCTTTATAGTATCAGTAGAGAAACAGCACACTATGTGGCTAAACACAACACACACAGCACAATTACCCACGATGGGTGGACGGAAAACAAGGCAACTTAAAGCACTGGCAATCAACACAACGAGACACAGGTGCGGGGAAGGGGTGTTGCTGCCATTGTTCCCATGCCGGCTGTTAGTACACCGGCGAGGAGAAGCGCAGTCAAGAGATTGGCACTGCCACACCCCAGGAGGCTGGCGTGACACATATACTAACTAATGAGATTATGTCCTGTGTCAACATGAACAAATGACAGTACACTCTGTTAGTTAAGGCATTTGCAAATCATTAGTATAGTAAGGGTTATCATTATTTAAAGTTTGTTTTTGTCTTTGTTTATCATTTTGACCCGAATGCTAGTATGATCATCAGCATATCCGACTGAGTAACCTGACGTTTATGAAGACAGGTATAAACCTGACATTGGGAAAAGAGCGATCAGACACTAGCTGATGCGTCGCTGACCAATTACCACTCAGGTTTCCCCTACATTAATTTCTGATCTAGCAACCTGATCAGATAAGGCATGTTATGGTTTGATGCGACGAATCTGGCCTATGATGAAATCAAGCAATTTATAATATAGTTTCACATGCAGGGCTTGACATTGGCACCCGCCCACCCGCCAAATGCGGATAGAATTTGGCTCTGGCGTGTAACGCAGTCATTCCTACTAGCCACTTTGGCGGGTGGCATTCTATATATCTATACACAGGGTTTTTCCTGCATTCAAAGCTCAAAGGCGACAGCCTTCCCAAAATCTCGCACCGCCTCTGTGTGTTGGCGTGGTAAAACATGATTTTGCGATCATATATAAAATACCAGCAAAACACTGCAGCTAAAATGATGGTAGGAGGAAACTTTTTCCATATTGAGTGTTGCCAGGTGGGGTGTGTTTCCTAGGCAATTGGGAAATTTTTAATTGGTTTGAGCGGGTCGATTTTTTTTCTGGAGTCTGTGGCAGAATACAGTTTACAGTCAATGAAATCTGGCAATCTTGCATACAGGACCACACGGGTCCAGACATCGCGGAGATGAGTAGTCGGAAAAACAAGTGGATCCTGGTTTTCTTTTACACCAAAGCATGTCAAAATATTAAATTTTAACCTCAAACTAGATCTAATCCGCATAACATTTTTTAAAACTTTTCAGATGACTTCTAGTATCTTAGAATTACAGATTTGTTTTTAAAGAGCGATCGTGAGACAAACGACGATGACTGGTGAAAAGACCATCAGATTAGGGTATGTGCTATCACTAAAAACATTAGGCTATATATGCAATATATAGAGTAAAAAAATATATAATGAACATATTTAAATCACTAACAATATAAATAAATGAACGTAAAGACGCTGGATCTGCGACAGCAGCAGAGCCTAGTACAGCTGAAGGAAGTCGAGGGAGATTAACGATGTGGTGTCAATGCAAGGATGGGGGAAAAAATTACTTGAAAAATCTGTAATAAATACAGCTCTGTTTCGTTTTTTATGCAAGTCTATATTAACAAGAACATAGCATAACAAAAACAGCATAATGTATGCAAGATTGCCAGATTTCATTGACTGTAAACTGTATTCTGCCACAGACTCCAGAAAAAAAATCGACCCGCTCAAGCCCATTAAAAATTGCCCAATTGGGTAGGAAACACACCCCACCTGGCAACACTCAATATGGAAAAAGTTTCCTCCTACCGTCATTTTAGCTGCAGTGTTTCGCTGGTATTTTATATATGATCGCAAAATCATGTTTTACCATGCCAACACACAGAGGTGGTGCGAGATTTTGGGAAGGCTGTCGCCTTTGAGCTTTGAATGCAGGAAAAACCCTGTGTATAGATATATAGAATGCCACCCGCCAAAGTGGCTAGTAGGAGTGACTGCGTTACACGCCAGAGCCAAATTCTATCTGCATTTGGCGGGTGGGCGGGTGCCTATGTCAAGCCCTGCATGTGAAACTATATTACAAATTGCTTGATTTCATCATAGGCCAGATTCGTCGCATCAAACCATAACATGCCTTATCTGATCAAGTTGCTAGATCAGAAATTAATGTAGGGGAAACCACTCAGCCAGGAAACCTGAGTGGTAATTGGTCAGCGACGCATCAGCGTCGAAAAAAACATTGGACAGGTTGAAAACCCTGTGGGTATATGATCTCATAGAGTTATGTCATATTGTGATGAAATGGTGTGTGGGTAATATGTCAGTTATCAGACGCCCAAGTCAATACATTTAATTCCGTTTGCCAGACCTTGTCAGAGTTATTCTGACTAAACTAGGAATTTGTCCACTTGATTATATAGGCCTACGACGTTATTTAACACATTTATTTATTCACATTTATTAAAAAGTACAATTTTATTTGGGTCATTCCTGAAACATATCCTAGAGAGGATGAATGATTTAGAACACAGAAGATGTACGCTGCTATATTAACCTTAATTATGCAAGTTCTGTTTTTCAAACACAACATGTCACAAACAAGAGGTGAATTTGTTTTGCTCGGGGTCAAGGGAAAATGTGTAAAAAGCTGGGGTCAAGTGTCTCGCTCAGGTCTGCGACAGCAGCGCCCCCTCCAGGTCCACGCTAACAGCGTTACCGCCCTGCACAGGATGTTATAAAATTTGTTGACTTACGCGTTCACAAATTTATGTGTAGGTAAGTATACATTTACATAAAAGGTGGTGGAGGCAATGCTAGCATTGACAACGCACATGGCGTTGGAGGCAGTACCTCTGGCAACATAACAGGCGGTGGAGGCAACGAGAATATTGGCAACAATGGAAAAAATCTGGCTGCCATTAGGGCAGTAAGTAACCCAATATCGCAGAAGATAATCTGTATATTACACTGTGTAAAACATTTTTATTTTTTTTTTGTTCCTGGGTAGTAAGTGTTATTTCCTAATTGCTTATGCCTCAATAGTATAAAAAATGGCTATTATATAAGTACCTTTAAGACTTCTTCCTTAAGCTGTCTGAGACAAAGGTCAAAGCCTGTGTCTTCATCGGACCACAGATAAAGATGATCCTGGAGTGCAATGAATTCCCCAAGAAGCTCACTAGTAAGGAGAAAGCAGCTTGGAACAGATTTGTCGCAGTGGTTCGGGACTTCCTGGGCAATAACAAGCCCAAAAACTAGGTGGTGCTGGTTGAGACTTTGGTGAAGAAATGCGGCACAATGGGCTGTAGCCCAGATAGCAAAAAATATCCGCACAGCTTCTTTTTGCCGCCGAATACGTCACTCCCATTTCTTGCGAGATGCCGCCGGCGGGCCGACTGCTTCATTTTCTCTGGCGGTTGCCTCTGTCTAATGGACCGCGGCTGGCTGGCGGCAAGCCGCTTTGAAATACAAGGCTACTCTCAAAATCGACCAGCCATGTTGGTTTGGCATGTTGGGAGTTAGAGTGGAACTGACAGCATTTTAACTACTTTTCACATTTGAAGCGATTATAAAATCATAATAGCCTATATGTGAATTATATCAAATATATCAAACAGATTCTTGACTCTTGATAAGGTAAGGTTTAGGAAATTACATTTAAATTACTTTGAAACTCTGAAGCGATTATGCAGTAATATATGTAAAATATCAAATTATTTTATGCACTTAGGTGAAAATTGTTTACATTTCTTTGATTTATGCACAATTGAGACATGCACCAATAAACCAAAAAGAATTCCTTTTGTAAAACTTACATGGCAATTAATATCTTTCTGATTCTGATTAGGTTTTAAAATAGATATTTCATTCATGGTATGAACAATTTAGCAGAATAAATTGATGAAGTTAGACTTTCCACCAATGCCTGACTAAATCAATGAACAGTGAAAGACATCTGCAACATGGCCAAAATCTTGGGTGTACTTGATATATTTTTATTAATTTGCAACCATGGTAATATCTATCATAAACATGAAAATCCCTGTTTTGACCTGAAGGATGAAAAAGCTAAATTCTCCTCTGGTTTCACAGCTACGCTGACAGATCTGTGAAATATTTAGAAATATTTTGTCTCTCTGCCATTCCAGGAAATTTCGTTTGTCTTTCATTTTTTTCCAACCTCGATTTTTTATTTATTTTACCTTTTACAGGTATAAGGATTATATTTGCAATTGTGACCTGTACAAATGTGTGAGAAAGTGTTAAAGTGCCTGTAAAGGCAATTAAAAAAAAAAAAAATCTTAACACATTATAAATGTTAGAAATGTATTGCTAAAACACATTACAAAGACTGAACTGTAGACCAGTTTTTCACCATTGCTGTGTTCAGGATTTTTTGGGCGGGGCTAAAACGGTGGCTCGATGACGCACTGGAGCCACTGAGCTCCTGGCCGTGCCCCTACTGTCGATGACGCACTGGAGCCACTGAGGCTGGCCCCTCCCGTAACAATATAACTAGAGCACATTCGCATCAGTTTGTCGCTCAATCTCGAGTTACTACAGCCTGCAGTTTGCTAGCTAGCAAAGTCGTCGACAACCATCGTTTAAGTAAGTACATGTTTCCTTTTTGTGTAACGCAATATTATGTTTACATTGTTTTTAGTTTATATATTTATAATCTGTAGTCATCTTTGTTCTTGCCTAACTAGTCAAGCTAAAGTAGCCTTGTTTACGCAATGTTGCTAGTACATGTAAAAATGTAACTAGCTACAGCAGTTAGCCAAAGCTTTACATCTAGAAAACTAAGTTTAACTTTTGGTGTTTTCTTACAAAAATAACGATGTATATAGGTTGTTTAAATTCTTTTGTTTGCCTGAACAAGTATTCTGCTAGTCCAGTAGCTAGAGTGGCTAGCAAGTGTTAGCTGAGGTTAAGCAATGTTGCTAGTACATGTAGAAATGTAACTAGCTACAGAAGGTAGCCAAAGCTTTACATCTAGAAAGTCTAAGTTTAACTTTTGGTGTTTTCTAACAAAACTGAATTATATATATAGGTTGTTTAAATGATTTTTTGTCGGAAAAAATATGCTGCTAGTTCAGTTCACAGTGTAGCTACAGTGGCCAGCAAGTGTTGTGCTGTGTTGCTACTGTACTGGATTTAAGGTGATTGTGATTTCTAATTCTCTGAACTGCTGTACTTTTTATGTTTGAGGACATTTCTGTGTTCCCTTGAATCACTACACTCAATGAATACATTTTATTTTTAACAATTTCACTGTTCCACATTTGGCTGATCATTTTTTTCCCCCCACAGCATAACTACTGTATATTCCTAACGTTAACAATGCGGTTTTGTTCACATTTTCTTGCAGATACCTTGACCAGAGCATAACCGGTTATCTTCACCCAAGAGACCTACTGTTGGACAATCGTTTTGGCTTTAAAGGTAAATGCATTGTTAGTCACAATGTCTAGTTACTGGGCCAAAAGGAGAAGAATATTGAAAGGAGTTGAGAGGGACAAACAGGAAATTGCAGCAGCAAACAATGCTCTACTTGCTGTTATTCCCGACTTTGACCAAGTAAATCCTCATGTTAATGAACATCAACATAGAATGGCTACAACAAGTCATGTACAAACTGTAACCCCTGAAGCACAGGAAATAATTGTTGATGAGGTATATGAACCTGGTGAAATATTTTCCTCAAGAACAGAAGATAGTGAAGAGGAAGAGGATTGCCTAAGGACACAATTGGCAGGGTGGGCTATTGACAACATGATCCCCCATGTGGCACTTGGTAAGCTTTTAACCATTTTGTCCAAGGATCATCCAACCCTTCCTCAAGACCCAAGAACCCTTCTGAAAACAGTGACTTGTGTTAAAACAACAGAACTCTCAGGTGGTGTTATACCATCACTCTGGAATTGAAAGTGGAATACTATCACAGTTGTTAGTGTCTCCTGAATTGCAGAAGTTGACATCAGTTTCAATGCAAGTTAATGTTGATGGACTTCCACTTTTCAAAAGCTCAAATGCCCAGTTCTGGCCAGTTCTTTGTTTAATTGAGCAATACGTGGGTAATGTCCAGCAAAACAAACTTCCATTTGTCATTGGTCTCTATTATGGGAAGAAGCAGCCAACCAGCCTTCACTTTTTGAATCCTTTTGTAGAAGAGGCACAGCGACTTGAAACGGAAGGAGTTCTGTTTGAAGTGAGAGCACTTTCTTTCAAAATATCAACATTCATCTGTGACGCCCCTGCTCGTGCACTTTTTAGAAATGTGAAAGGTCACAGTGGATATTATGGGCGTGACAAATGTGTTCAAAAGGGGGTCCACTACGAGAACAGGATGACCTTTCCTCAAACAGATGCTACTCTAAGATTAGACAATGCACCCCGTGACGATCTTTCTGATGACAGTCATCAGTGTGGAGAAACGCCATTGGCATTGTTGTCTGTTGGTTTGGTCACCCAGTTCCCACTGGATTATATGCATCTGGTATGCCTTGGAGTGACTAGAAAGTTGTTGCATCTTTGGCTAAAGGGACGGCGGCTGACAAGATTTTTGCCCAGCATGGTAAAAGAGTTCTCCAGAGTACTCCTGATCTTCACACCTCATGTTCCGTGCGAGTTCAACAGGAAGCAACGATCCATGGAAGATGTTGAGCGTTGGAAAGCTACAGAATTCAGGCAGTTCCTCTTGTACACTGGACCAGTCAGCTTAAAAGGCCTTGTACCAACTCAAGTGTATAACAACTTCATGCTGCTTTCAGTTGGCATCACCATCCTACTGAATGTGTCCCTGTGTGCTGACCTTGCAGACTATGCACACGGAATTTTGGTTCTCTTTGTTGATCACTGCAGCAAGCTTTATAGAAAAGAACATGTGACATACAACATGCATGGATTGGTGCACCTCAGCCAAGATGCCAAAAAGTATGGTGTCCTTGATAACATCTCATGCTTCCTATTTGTAAACTTCCTTGGGCGCCTGAAGAAACTGTTGCGCAAGCCTACGCAACCACTGGAGCAGGTTGTTCGCCGATTGTCGGAGAGAAGTCAGCACAGAAGAACAAACATCTCCAAAACAAGGTCCTTGACCTTGAGAGCACAACCATGGACCACTCCTCAACGGTCTTCCTGTGAAAAAGCAGTATGAGGAGTGTTACTTTCAAGACTTTGTTGTGAAACGTTTGGAGGGAGACAATTGTGTCCTGTTGGAAAATAAGGACATAGTAGTTATACAGAATGTCGTCATAGATGAAATGGACAACACTTTGGTCATCTAAAAGAGGTTCCGGAATGTGGTCGATTTCTTTACTTACCCTGTGGAATCTTCCAAGCTAGGCATTTTTCATTTATCTGGCCCATCAGATACACTCCGCTTTAGGCATACAGCAAATGTGCAGAAGAAATATCATCTTCTTCCTCGCCCGGATGGAAAGGCTGGTTTTCCGTCGATGCACTTGTAAAAATGACTGCTTTTTTGAAGGGGTGAGAATTTTAATGTTATTGATTTTGCCTGGAAATTAATCAAAATGTATACTCTGCAAATTTTTCTTCTATTTTAGATGCTGTTTGCCATTGTTCAGTTTATCGATGAGGAGGATCTGCCATTTGCAGTGGTTCCGCAAGTGTGGCTCAGCGAGGGCATGTGCTATTGGCCCCCATTTAACCTCCGCAAAAAAGACAAAGGCAACTATTTAGCCATCCGCTGCACGCCTCCACACAGCACCTGGGAGAAACATCATTTTAAGTTCATGAAGGGAGCAGGTAAATGGGTCTGACTTGTGCATTTTATTTTCCTGCATTTCATCTGTGTAATTTCTTTCTGTTTATGGTGCATAACTGACTCTTTCATTCATTATTCCCTGATCTAGAATCTTGGCAAGAGGCGATGAGATATTTGGTGCACTTCCAAACAGGTTCCAGAGTTGAAACAACAGACGACAAGAAGGGAAAGCGAAAGAGAATCTCAAATTCCAAGTACAGACCCCAGGCCTCTTCTGATGAAGAGGAGTCTAGTCTTCCAGATGCACAAGCAGTGCTGTCATTTCGACAACCTCTTTTTAGCTTTGAAAACATTGTTCCCGGTAACGAGGTTTCAGTGCTGCCTGATGCTCCAGAAGTTGCATCGATTCCAGAAAACCAGGAAAATGTTGAGCCATCTGTAGACTTCAGAGCTGGCATGTAAAATGTATTGCTGTGATGCTTAATTTGTGATCCTGCCACTAAACTATACCCTTTGTTAGATTTTCAAATTTCTGTTTCCTCTTTCTCAGAACCAGGTTTCTCCCCAGTAATCCAGACTCCACTTCACAGAGCCAAGAGTTTGAGTACAAGTAAGTGATGTTATTTGTGAAGTTTTTTTGTCTTGGAAACTATTGCTTCTATTTAAGATGAGGAATCATTTTATCCATAATCTGTTTTTCATTATGGCACTTGACTTTCTGGATGAAAGGTGTCGAGGTGTGTTGTACATTCCATTAGCTTTGCACAGTTCAATTATTGTTTCATTACTGAATATGCAATCTCTACAGTGAAATTAAAGCTTATGTTTGTTCCCCCAGCTCGTCAAGTACTAAGCTTTACACCCACAGCAGTAAATTTACCCTGGCAGCATATGGGTGAAAACACTGGAGGTGTGTAATACGTTGCGCTAAACTAAGTGTTACATTTAAGTCCAATTCATTAAATGTATGCAATAACTTCAAACATATTTTTACATCAATGATTATCAATAGGAGAAAGTCATCACTCTGTTATTGGCCCTTGGACTCCCCTGGCATCTCGTGTACATCATGAAGTTTTCAGCTATGAAGGTATATTCTAGGCCTATGTCTTAATGTCCAGTGTTTTAACAGTATTGAAAAGAGTGCCTTTAGTTTTTTTTTTTTTTTTTTTTTTTTTATGTAGATTTCCAGAGACTCCAGAATGAAAACCAAGCTCTGAGGGAGGAGAACCAAACTCTGAGGGAGGAGAACCAAGCCCTGAGGGAAAGCGATTCACAAGCAGGTGAGAACATGCACCCTTTCTTAAATTTTACTTTTTTGTGTGTAATCATTTTGTAGCTTCGGATGACAGCGGCTCACTTCAAGAGCAGGTGAAGCAAGTTGGGACAATGTTGAAGACGTTTGCTCGCACTGGGCAATCAGGTACAACTTGCAAACAACACCTCTGGTTGTTGGTTTAATTCCCACTGGGGCCACCTGTACATGTGGTAGACCTAGATATAAATGTCAGTGTAGTAGTTGAGGAATCAGGACTGACTACTTTATTTTTTTATTCTGGGAATCCCTGTAGGTGCAGATCAGACCCTAATGTTGCGACGTCTTGAAGAGTTTGGCGATGTTGTGCGTAGCATGGACAACAAAATGGACACTATGCTGCAACATTTCAGTGCCAATGTGTCTGTTGGAGAGTTATCCCTGCCAGGGGATCTGTTACTTCCCCTAGACACCCAGGAAGATTTGGCGTTGCTTGACAACAGTTTGAGGCAGGATAAAGAGCTCCAGGAACGATTTGTAAGTGTGCTGCTTTCGTTTATAACGCCGTAGGGTAATCTAAAAAGTTAAATTAAGATTGTACACTGCCTATTCTACAGTCTGAATCCACAGCCTGTCACATTTTATATTTATGTATGAGAAGCTTCAGAGAAATGTAATTTGTAACACTTTTTTGGATTTTCCGCTTCGGTTTTTGGCTATCGAATGTGGGAGGGACCTAAAGACAACAGTGTGGCGAATGCTTCAGAGTATCTTCTCTAATCACCTTTCCATTAATACAACCTGGACTGGTGTAGGGGATGAAGCATGTTTTAGAGACCTGTTCCTGAAGACCATTGTTCAAAGTAAGCTGGATATTTTTTTAAGTAGATGTGTATGGCCTTATGCCATTCAAATGGAATGACAGATCTGTATTTTCTACAGGGGCCATCCGGAAGAACCCGGCAACCCAGGATGCCACTGATGAGGCGGTCCAGGTTAATGTTACGCGTTACCTGAAAGGAGCATCTGACTGTGAAGGCGGAAAAAGGCGCCGCACAGCTGAGAGGGACCCACAGCCGACCCCTTAAACCTAGGCTGACTACTGACAACCCAGCATCACTGACAACTGGAACACTTTCTTTATCCTGCAGTCAGTAACAACAAGAAGCCAGAAGTGCCAGACTACACTCACCCAATCCACACAGTTCACTGTGAAAATTAAAAAATTTTTTTTATTCCCCCTGACCCTGCCTTGAGGGCAGCTCCTTGGATGGACATGGGATGGTGAGGTTGTTTGTCCTTTAAACAGGCGCACGAGGAATCACTGAAGATACGCCAATTTGCGCTGCCTCATTCTGGAGGTCGGGGAAAACCGGAGAACCTGTAGTCAGGCTTGAAACACTGATTGTCATTACAGACTGTCTTGCAATTCTTAGCCCACTACGCCACGCAGACCCCAACCACTCCAGACATTCTGATTGGCTGTGTTCTCCACAGCCAGATTTCCTGCTGTTAATTGTATTTGTTCCCACTTGTTGTCATGTGTAAATTTAATGTCAAAATGTATATTTTACATGGTATCCTGCACATTCTTTGATACCAAAGATCTCAATTACTTCATATACAATTTGCTGCTTATTTCATTGTTACAGTGCTTAACTATTCTATTTTTAAATATAGCTTGTAGATCCTAGATTATACCTCTAATCCTTGATATCTGCACATTATCTGTTCTGGTACCAAATATTCTACTTACCGTGACTTTAGTATTGGCTTATTTCATTCCGTCAGTGCTTAACGATTCTATTATAGTTTGTAAATCCTATTTCATACCTGTTACTTGATATTGCACATTAACTAGTACCAAAATTCTACTTTCATTCCATCAGTGTGTTTAACTGTTATTCTATTAAAAATAGCTTGTAAATCCTTTCATACCTCTGATACTTGATATTGCACATTACCTGGTACCTCTGTTTTTAACATTTGCTTTTTTCCTTCCGTCACAGTGCTTAACTGTTATTCTATTGTTAAATATAGCTTGTAAATCCTTGTGCCACAGGTCAGCATTGCAGTTATAATGGTCTGTTCTACTACTGTTTTTACCTCAGTATTTATATATATATATATCAATCAATATATCAATATATATGTCAAGTTTTGTTTATCACAGATACAAGGGACACAGATCTTATTGCAGCACAGTGTATATCTTGTGCCCCAGGTCAGCAATGCCATTATAATGGTCTATTCTACTCCAGAGCTTTACTCTAAATTATTACCATTTATCCTATTGTTAGAAATGGCTTGAAAATGTGATGTTATACCTCGATTTATTTGGTATCCTGCACATTCTTTGGTACCAAATATCCTCATTACTTGTTATAATGTTTACTGGTAATTCTTTTCATCCCAGAGCTGACCTCTTTATATTATGAACAATTATTGTAAGTGTTATAATTTGTGTGTAAGGCTGTTTTTTTAACCAAAATTTAATTGGAAACCTGCATATTCTTTAGTATATATATATATACACTGTACTTTGAAAAGTTACTGTACTTTGAAATGTGGAATTAAAACGCCAAATGGAAATTTATCTGGTTTGATCAATCATTATTCTTGATTAACTGCATGCTATAAATATTAAATACACACACACACACACACACACACACACACACACACACACACACACACACACACACACACACACACACACACACACTAAGTGGCGGGAGATCGCTCGAAAATAGCGTTTGCATCCGACGGGCCGCGGAAGAGCGGCCTTCGGTATAACGGCGGCGGAACAGCGGTTGGCCCGCGGGCCGGCCGCAGAACGAAGGCGGTAGGAAGGCGGCTGCCGCTTTTAAAAAGCGGCTGCCGCCGGTGGTGCACCGGGAAACGTGTTTGCAATTACGCCATTCTGACGCTTCTACTGCCTCTGGAGCACCGCCGGTGGTCCGCCGACTCATTGCTATCTGGGAGGATGTCCCTAAAGGCCATATCCTTGATGCTCATCTTGATAAATTCAAGAAGAACATGGGAGCGTACTCGGAAGAGCAACGTGAGTGCTTCCACCAGGATATACTGGGTTTAGAATGCGCTAGCAAGGACAATATAATGAGAACATGATGGGAGACTGCATTTGAGGGCTGACTTGTGAAAGTGATTAATAGTAAAATCTTAAATCTTGAAAAACTACTCATTTCTAAATCTTTTGCAGTCATTTTTGTATTACTTTACTATAAATACATGTTAATTTGGATTCATATATGTTGTTTTTTTCTGACTTTATGTGAATGAAAAGACACAAATTCCTTTATCTCATTGGAAATAGGTATATTTCAAGAGAAGGTCGAGCTGAGGGCCCAGCTGGCTCTACAATCAGGTAAAAACAAGACTATAGTTACGCTAGCATCTTGTCTTCATGAAACTGCATTTGTCTGAACGTGTGCCCTTTGCTAAAATGCAATACTTTACAGCCTTTCTGAAATTACATGTATATGGCAGTTTTGTTTATTTCACTATTAAGCTATTGATATTTCATTGTGCTTTTTAGCTTCTGATAAACGTCTGACTGAAAAGAATGTCAAGCCGAGGGCACAGCTGGCTCTACAATCAGGTAAAAACAAGACTATAGTTGCGCTAGCATGTTGTCTTCATGAAACATTTCATTTGTCTTGAATGTCATGCAAAATCATGTCAGACCATTTAAGTACAATATTTGATTACTGTATTACAGGAGCCATAAGGAAGAATCCTTCCAACCGGGATGCCACTGACGAGGCTGTCCAGAACCAGGTCCCCAGGTACCAGAAAGGGGCAGCTGACCGTGCAGGTGGGAGAAGACGTCACGGCGGTACAAGGGACCTGCCGTGAATATGAATGACATCTCCAGCACAACCAATATTGCTGCTAATCTACAGTACTCTTTTGTTTTGTTTTTTTACTGCTGCTATGTACAGTGTTATGTATATGATCGCATTTTCCTCTTAATATATTTAAAGCTTTGTGTGAATGTTCTTTATTCTGACTGTAGTTGTAGTGTGCTATGCCACCATTCATAAGCATATTGCACTGATGTATCTATAATATTCAATAACTACAGTGGATAGTAAAAGTCTACACACCCCTGTTAAAATAACAGCTGAACTTTATTTGTGATTAATCAGAGTCACTTTAAATGATGGCAGGTGTGTAATGAATTCTATTTAACATGAGTTTGAATGTGATTGGTTAATTCTGAACACAGCCACATCCCCAGTTATAGGAGGGTGTGCACACTTATGCAACCGGGTTATTGTAAGGTTTTTATTTTTCCTCAAAGATTTCAGTTTGTTTTTCAATTGAATTGTTCATGTTATAGGTCACATTAAAGGTGGAAAAAGTTCTGACATGATTTATCTTTGTCTCATTCTTTTACATCACAAGAACCTGGCATTTTAACAGGGGTGTGTGGACTTTTTATATCCGCTGTATGGATTGCTGCTAGGTCACACTTATGTATATTACTGCCATTCTAGCCCTTGTTTATTTTGTATTGTATTATGTTTATTTTGTACTTTTTCCACATTCAAATACTGTAATTTTACTATATCTGTTGCTGGACACGTCTTCTTGCACTATTAGATTTTTTAAAAAATGTATTTCAATTAATTTGCACATGTTTATTTTGTATGCTTGCTGTATAATGCATGTTTTTTTTGTATGCATCTTGCACTATTTGAAATAAATTGTTTAGATTTTATTCAGTTCATTGTCATTTGTGATATGACCAAAATTATTGTAAAGGATTATTATAAATAAACCCTAATACTGGGGCGTGAGGCATCCTGCTGGGTTTAGTGCATAAAAGCGGCTCGCCGCCGTCGAGCCGCCGAGCAGGGTATTGTTGGAAGGCATTGTAATGAAAGCGGCCCACCGGTGGCCCGACTGCGACGCGCACTATAAAAAAAAGCGGCTGCTGGCGGCCCACTGGCCAGACGCTTTGCAGAAACGCTCGGCGGCCTCAGCGGCAGGAAGCTAGTGGGCCGTCGGTGGGCCACTGGCGTGTTGCTTGCTGGGTTAATGTTAGCTAGCTAGGTAATAACATTAACTTACCAGCTAGCTAACATTTCCAAGTTTCTAGCTTGTGTGTGATTATGCTTAACTATTATGTTTGCACAGTAAATAACGTTACTGTTAACGTTAGCTAGCTAGGTAACAACACTGACTTACCAGCTAGCTAACATTCCTGGTTTCTAGCTTGTGTGTGATTATGCTACTGTTTTTAATGAATCCTGCTGCTAAGCTACTTTACCTTTCACTGTACTGTTTATACGTGATGTATCAAGTCCATGTGAAAAAAATAAATAATGTATTTAATTTTATTTGGTTTGATTTGGTATGTGTTTATTAGAGGCCAACTAGACCAGTTTAGCACGAGGCCAGTGTCCCCATTTGAATACTTAAATAGCTGGGTGGGGTTAAGTCCTAAGAGGGTGTGAACTATGTGGAATGGGTGTAAACAATGACCAGCTCTCTGGTAAGGGTGAATCTTTCAAGCCTCTTTTCTCAGAACTAAGTATAGCAGATTATCAACTTTTAAATCAGCATATCTGTCCCATAACTTTATCCAACAGTATTGTTTTATATACCATTACCATTTATATACCAAAGCTCTGAATCTGGACCTTTATAAAATGCAATAAAAAGCAAAACTCAAATTTTGCGATAAGCTCAGTTTCCCGAAATCTGTCACATATTGATTAATTACATGTGTGATTAACATACTATTACATTCATAAAAGGGTGAGAGTTCAGAAACATTTTTATGACAAACCTCTATACCTCCTTGATAACCCCGAGTTAAATCTGAGTAGATTGAACTCCCTTTGTAGTATAACCCTCTGTTGTATGCCACCATTCCTTGGTCCTGAAGAAGGGAAAGATCTGCCCATGGGTCTACATTCACAAACAGATAACTCACTGTTTTACACTAGGTTAGCCGGGCAGGAGTCACCCCTATATTTTTGGTAACGGGTAAGAAAGCTGGTTAGGGATTAGATTGGGTTAGGAAGGTTTAGGTGTGTAGAAGAGAAGGGACCTTTTTTAATTTCATTACTTGGACCTCATTCCTGAAATTCCCTTCTCCTACCTTCCCTATTGTGTCTTTGTTTGATTGCCATTTGATTTGTTTGTACATGAGGGTATTATTTTGTTTTATAACTAAACGTCCCGAGGACTAACATTAAGTTCTGGTTGTTGTGTCTTGTTGTTTGTTAATTGCACCCCACACCTCTTCCCTGTCCATATCTAGTTTTCATTGTGTGCGCAAGCATTGACACTTATGCCACCGCCTCATACGAGCAACACCCGAGGTGGGAACGTAACATATATGATGATCAACCTTTTCTGAAGTCGTCTAAAATTAGGCACGCACTGACTAAGCAGCCCAAGGTACCCTAGCAAATTGTGTTGCAAATGTGAAGTCAACTATTTATGTCATTCAACTGCCAAATACCTTGCAGTAAACAGACCAGAGCTGAACCTCCTCGGCCTGCAGCCTTAACTGGCCCGACTCCCTAACCACTAAAGCAACCTGACACCCTAATTGATAAACAAGGGTGCAGTAATTCAATTAAGTTTGTACTGGAATGTAGACTGTACATTGTGTGTTGATTTCACTAAACAATGAAGTATTATGGAATTTCTTGAACTGATGTATACTTAGTCCTATACATGTATAAATGAGTTACTAGTTAAAAGTACTGAGTCCCTACTTTTAGATAAGAAAAGGAATGTAGGAGACGGGGATCTGGTATTTGTTAATGGTCATCATTGAATGGTATCAGTACATCATTGGGTTCTCCATCTATCTGTTTAAACCATCAGTGTTCTTTGTCCAGATGGTGTGTGTCCCTTCTGAGTTGAATAGGTCACCTACAATGTCCTTAGTTCCTTGGGATAAGGTGGAGGGAAAGCCCGCCCTTTGGATGAAACCTAGGTATTGTTGACATAAGACAGCTGTGCAGTATCTTACCAGACCCATTTCAACTGTAATAAGTACTCTGACTGTTCTGTTTCCTCAGAGATTCATCACATGTTTATTCTGTAAGCTTTTTCCATGTCTCTCCTTGCAAGTAAATTAAATCGTTAATTGTGCCAAGATTATTTTGTCTCTGTACTTCCATTAAGAGTTCTTATCAAGGAAATTTCCTTAACAGAAGTTAAATGTAAGTGGTAAAATAAATGTTAAGTCAACTTGTGCTTGCTTGTCACCAAGTTTTACAGTCCTGTTGAGGAAAACCACATGAACCAAAGCATTTGGTGCTGTTATTGTTTTTATAATATACTCAATTTGGGTTTGATAACGCTATGTAAAACATTTTTTGTTCCTGGGTAGTAAGTGTTATTTCGTAATTGCTTATGCATAAAAAGTATTGAAAATGGCTATTATTCCCCACAAAATTTGGTTTTGTGACAAGGACAGTGATATTTTAAAATGTACTTATTTCCAATGAGAAAACAGGCAAATTTGTGTCTTTTTGTTCCAATTTGTGTCAGAAAGAAACAACATATGAATCTGAATTAACATGTAATTACACTACGTGCACAATTATTAGGCAAGTGAGTATTCTGATCGTATCATTATTTCTATGCACATATTCCAACTCATAAACTATAATGCTCATTGGATTGAATAATTTTCAGGTGATATGTATTTGTGTAATGAGGGAGGGTGTGGAAACAGTGAATAACACCTTATATCAAGGTATGCATAATTATTAGATAGCTTCATGACCTCAGGTAAAATGGGCCAAAAAAGAGATTTAACTGACACTGAAAAGTCAAAAATTGTGAAATGCTTTTCAGACGGATGCAACACTTTTGAAATAGCTAATCTATTGAGGCGTGACCACCAGACAATCAAAGGTTTTATTGCGAATAGTCAACTGGGGTGCAAAAAACGCATGGAGAAGAAAAGACACAAATTAACTGCAAAAGACTTGAGAAGAATTAAACGTGAAGCTACCAGGAACCAATTATCCTCCAGTGCCATCATATTCCAGAACTGCAACCTACCTGAAGTGTACAGAAGTACAAGGTGTCAGGTGCTCAGAGACATGGCCAAGGTCAAGAAGGCTGAAACACAACCACCACTGAATAAGATTTGAAACGTACTATATAGATTGGGCAAAGAAATACCTGAAGACAGATTTTTCAAAGCTTTTATGGAAAGATGAAATGAGAGTGACTCTTGATGGACCAGATGAACGGGCCAGTGGCTGGAACACTAATGGACACACGGCACCACTTCAGGCAAGCACCAGCCAGGTGGAGGAGGGGTACTGGTATGGGCTGTTATCATTAAGGATGAGGTAGTTGGACCTTTTCCGGTTGAAGATGGACAAACTCAATTCCCAAACCTACTGCCAGTTTCTGGAAGATACGTTCTTCAAACAGTGGTACAGGAAGAAGTCCTCAGCATTCAAGAAGGTCATGATCTTCATGCAGGACAATGCTCCATCACATGCATCCGAGTACTCCACTGCTTGGCTAGCCAGCAAGGGCCACAAAGATGCTCGAATAATGACCTGGCCCCCTTCCTGTCCTGACTTAAATCCTATTGGGAATTTGTGGGCCCTTCTCAAATGTGAGATTTACAGTCAGGGAAGACAATATAACTCTTTGAACAGCAATTGGGAGGCTGTGGATGCTGCTTCAGCGAAAGTTGATCGTGAACAGATCAAGAAACTGACAGACTCCATGGCTGGAAGGTTCATGGCAGGTATTGAAAAGAAGGGTGGCTATATTGGTCACTGAATATTTTTGAAAGGACAAAAATTTTAATGAATTGTCATTTTGTGTTACTTATTTGTTACACTTTAAAAGTTGAGAATAAACACGCGAGTTGGGAGAAATTATTTTTTTAATTGGTTGCCTAATTATTCTGCACACCAACTGTTGCCTTCAAATTCTGTATTCTTATGTATTCCCCTGAGAAAGATCAAAACTCACTTTTCCTTTGTTAAACATTCAGGTTTGAGGTTCAATTATATTTTGGATTGACTGAAAGCATTGTGTTTGTTCAACAATAAAATAAATCTTGAGGAATACGATTTGCCTAATAATTGTGCATGCAGCGTATACTAAGGTAATGCAAAAATGACTACAAATAATTTAGAAGTGAGTAGTTTTGAGATTTACTGTTATACTGTAAATCACTTTCACAAATCAGCCCACAAATGTAGTCTCCCATCATGTTCTCGTTATACTGTCCTTGGTAGCGGTGTTCAAAGTCCAGTATGTCCTGGTGGAAACGCTCGCCTTGCTGCTTGGAGTACGCTCCCATGTTCTTCTTGAACTTATTAACATGAGCATCAAGAATATGGACTTTGAGGGACATCCTACAGCCCATTGCGGCGTAGTTCTTCACCAGAGTCACAACCAGCTCCACATAGTTTTCAGCCTTGTGATTGCCCAAGAAGCCCCCAACCACTGCGACAAAGCTGTTCCTTACTAGTGAGCTTCTTAGGGAATTCATTGCACTCCAGGATACTTCTTTGTCTGTGGTCCAACGAAGACTCTGGCTTTGACCTTTGCCTCAGACAGCTTAAGGAAGAGGTCTTGAAGGTACTTGAAGGCTGCTGACTCCTTATCTAGAGTACTGACAAATTGTTTCATAAGGCCCAATTTGATGTGCAGTGGTGGCATCAGCACCCTCTGGGGGTCCACCAGTGGCTCCCACTTGACCTTGTTCCTCCCCACAGAGAACTTGGCCCACTGTGGCCAGTCCCGCCTGTGGTAGTGCGCCTTGGTGTCCTTGCTGTCCCAAAGGCAAAGATAGCAGGGAAACCTGGTCAAACCGCCTTGGAGACCAATCAGGAATGCCACCATTTTGAAGTCTCCTATGACCTCCCAGCCGTACTCATCAAATGTTTCCACTTAGGCCGCCAAAACTATATTGAACGTGTGGGCTTAAGGCCCCTGTATTTATACTACTATTTATATTACTGGAAAGTTCTAGAAGTTACTCCAAGTTTACTCAGGAATGAATCAACTGGAATGTTCTGAAAAATAGGTACATTTCAAAATATCACTGTCCCGGTCACAAAAGCAAAGTTTGTGGAGAATAATAGTCATTTTCTATACTTTTGAGGCATAAGCAATTAGGAAATAAAACTAGCCAGGAAAAAAAAAATAACATTGATGTACTGAAACACAAAAAGGAAATTAAGTAAAACTGTACTATCAATAAATACTGTCGGTAACTAACTACTGGACATTACATTAAAGCTTTTTGTAAAAACACTACAAAAATGACAGGAAGGCACACTAAATATACCTTTAATAAAAACATTTAATTATAATCAATATACGATTAATTTCAAGTATACCTAAAATATAATGTAACAGAAATATATTAAATGCATTCTCAAAAAGTATGGAACAGTGTATACTTAAAGTAATCTAAAGTATACCTAAAAAAAGTACAGAAAGAAATGATATATTTGAGTTATATATAGGACAAATACAATACATTTCAAGTAAAATTAAGTACTGTTTTTTTTCACTTGGGACATCATGCAAGCACTCAGAACACCGCAATTGACAGCACGCAAGATAGCCTAAATATTAAACAGCTGATTGTTGTTATGGCTTTCGTCATAACAATTGTTTGTCAATGAACAACAAACAATATGGAGCAATATTAATGTCACCAGAAATTGAATTTAGGTATTGAAATTTAATTAATCAAAATTTAATTTATGCACAATTGAATTGAATTCATAAATTAAACTTGAATAAGATGTTTTATAATTAAATTGGTGGAATATTGCATTCAGTTTTAAAATTCAATTTACAATTTAATTAAACATTCAAATTCAATACGTATGTATTCATTTTCAAAATGGTCAATATTGCATTCAAGTTTATAGATGCATTCAGAATCCATTCAAAAATTCAGTTCCAAAATTCTGATTCAAAATTTCTTCAACAACCTGGTAGTTTGTTAGCCAGGAAATGTAGGCGAATGACGATATCGAACTGTATACTAAAATATTACAAAGTACAACAGGCTAAGTACACCGGTTTGTTGTTTTTATTCCTTTTATTCCTTTTCTTCAATAGTCTACCTTTTTTTCTTGCATTAGAAGAAATGCCTCCACTATTTTCAATGGCGGGATGTCTGTTTTTACATTGTCATTTTCTATTTTTTTTTTTACATTATTATTTTCTAGTCCACCATCCTATATGGTGGACTAAAAGTGCTATATTCTTAAATATATACACTACCGTTCAAAAGTTTGGGGTCATTAAGACATGTCTTTGTTTTTGAAAGAAAAGCAATTTTTCACCCATTGAAATAACATCAAATTGGTCAGGGCCGCATTCACAAAACAAATTAAGGTTAGCTCCCAACTTGCTGATTTAGGAGAAACTCTTTAAAACAATGGGCGTCAGTCCTTATTTTAGAACTCCTACATTTTTGGTCTAAGAGTATTTCACAAAGCGTTTTAGTACTAAAACCAGCTCCTAAATCTGTGACAAGTTAGGGGTAGTCAAAAGGAATAAGTCACTAAGACCAAATCACAAACAATCCTAAAAGGGCTGCTGCCAGCAATCCGCCTCGTAATCAGGTCAATGTATTATAAAAAATTGAAAGATACTGAGCTTTTAAAAAGGAATCGCCTTAATCGCGAGGGTATTATGATCATAGTAGAGCTAGTCAGGGATGCACTCACCTCACCAACAAACAGAAACAACCCAATAACACTGCAAATCAAGGTTGTGACACCTCTACGCTACTTGGCCACAGGGCAGATGCAGCTATGCAGCGCAGACAAACTACGTATATCTCAGTCATCTGTCAGGAGAATATTACATCAAACAATAAATGCCCTCTCCAGACCCCACATCGTCCAACAAACCATTCGGTTTCCTCTTGATGTTCGCCCACTACAAAGACACAAAGCCGACTTCATGGCCATAGCTGGACCACCTGGTGTAGTTGGTGCTATAGATGGGACATACAATTGCACAAATTATTGCACCATCAAAAGATGTACGCGCATTTGTTTACGAACTGCCAGACATGTAAGAGGCTGACAATTAGCTGAACAGTCAAAAAGGAAGATTTTGAGTGAGGAACAGAAGGGTTAAAATTAAGAGACTACTGCAAATTGAACACTTCTGTTCCTCAGTCAAAACTTTCCTTTTCAACTTTTTCTGGAAAGGAAAGAAAAAGGTGCAGTGGTCTCTTAATTTTTTCCAGAGATGTATCTTGACTAGTCAGTATATCATTCTTGGCTTCATGTTTCTTAATCAGTGACACTTAGCATACATTTTTATTTGAATATCTTTATTTCAATATGGCAACATGACCCATCCTTCTACAGCATTGCTATGATGAATTGACTGACCGAGAAACCTCCCCTATCAGCCAATCACTGTCGGCATAGTAAGTTTGTTCATGGAACATGAAATCATCCATAGTCAACCCTGCTGTAACTATAAGATACATTTTTGTCTATTGTCAGAGACATATATATTTTTGTTGGCAAACATATGACCGCAAGTTGGGATAATTATGATTTTTGCATCCAGCTTGAGGGTACAACAGTCCCTTTGACCACAGAATACATTTTTGGGGAGAGCATTATGGTCACACATGGGGTCATCAATGGCCATGGCTGCTGGTGCCGCCTTGAAATTCTATCCACGGTGTAATTATAGTCTCTATATCCAGATAACTCAGAAATCATGTTTTCTGACTGCACTGGGCATTAAAATATGACCAAATTACACATTGTTTTACTCACTTTACGAAACAGAAAGAACTGGTTGCTAGGTTTACCTACACGAGGTACAGGTTGCTAGGTTTACCAAACAGGAGGAACAGGATGCCAGGCTATAAGCAACACAGGTATTGTTTCCTACAGTAACCCTTCCTTGGTACATGGTTCCCTGTTTATGAGTCAGAGACTAGTACATGGTGCTGCGGCAATCATACGTAGTTGAAAGGTTCACAGGGTTGAAGTACAGGGTTTAATGGAGAGGCAATAAGAACTATAAATGGATAATAAACCTTAACTTTTAACTATACATTATACATGGCATTATCATATGCGTAGTAACAATGTAATTCACAACAGCAACAACAAAAGGAAGTCCAAACATGAGTAAGAAATGGCGGTTCTATGTCAACACCCTGCCTTGTAACCGCAGTAGTACAAAAGAATATAGTGTGTTTTTGCCTACTCCAGGCAAAGCATATAGACATGTAGCACAATACAAATATCACCTCATGGAGTTTTATTTCTTCTGTTACATAAGGCAGTTTTCCAGCCATTGTAGGACCACACACACTGATATACAGAAATTCCAATGTAACTGATTTCCACAATAGTCTCTTTAATAAAGCACTGATGTCAAACCAGTTCCACAGATGGCCGGGTGTCTACAGGTTGACATTCTTACCTTGCGCTTGATTGATTCATTAGGTCACTAATTAGTTAGGATCTCCCCTCACCTGGTTGTATAGGTTTTATCAAAATATAAGACCTATACAACTGAAGGAAACCTGAAGGCAATTACTTGGCCAAATATCCTCAAAACAAATGTTCTCTCCCCCAGATTCCTCCTTATTTTAAGTAAATATGTGTAAATGCTTTAAGTGAAACATTCACTTAAAGCATTAACTGCAGAGGTCTATTGGTCATTTCTGCTTGTATTTATGCTGGTAGCACAGTTAAGACCTTTGATATGGTCCCTTTAAACATCTGTATTCTCTGTCACCACTGCGGGCACGCAACATTAATTTCCCCTTTTTAGATAAAGTTCTTAGCAATCTGAGAAAAAGTGCTCAACACTTCAACAAGTCAAAGCTACGCCAGTAATTAAGCAAACTGTTTAAATGCTCTGCATTCAAACCAAATTACACACGTTCCACTCCAGCTTTACTGCGCTTGCACTCTGGTTCAGGTCTGTTTGATTAAATTAGGATGTAATCAAAAAGCATTAAAATTAGGTTATCCCTGTTAGGTGCATCACGTAAATGAGTGATGTTGTAATTCTGTGATTTTTCTTAATTATTCAGTTCAATATAATGTTTTGGAATATATTTCCTCCCACAGAAGGCCTATTTTCATTTGCCGTGGATTGAGATTGCAAAATATACAAAAGAAAATATGGTTTTAGGTGGGAAGGATGAAGCGAGTATGAAATATTATTGAGTAAAACACAAATGACAATTGTCTGCTAGGTATTTTTTGCTATTATTCCTGTCAGTGTATCACTAGCCTCTTAAAACAGACCTAAAATGTCACTAGACCTGGGGAATACCTATAGGATTTTTGTTGCATTGGGGTGTGAAAAACATTTTTGTCAGGAACGTCTCAAAAAACATTAACCCAATCAAATTCATTGCTTGGGCTAACGCCTCAAAGCATGTTGCAACCTAGTAAGAAACTAAACATTTTCAGGAAATGTGTTCTATCCAGTTTGAAGATATAGTGAAACCATGCTAAGCCCGCCTTCAATAAGCCTGTGAGTGGAGGTTTATTTGAAAACTAACATCCAGTAGAAATCTACTTTTTTTAATAGGCAAGTTTCCAGACCTCCATTGAGGCCAGATGAGATAGGAGGTGTGGCCTCGCGAGACTAGTGTATCACATACCGAAAAAACTTCTACAAACTAATTTTTTGTTGATACAGTAGTCAATTCGGATTTATCCAACTAAATTATGTATTTGTTTTCTGCATCATCAAATGTACAAAAAAACAGACAAGCAATTCATATCATAGCCGAGTATATAGTAAACTGTCTCTAATCATTATACCACATTATTACATTCCTATTCGTTAGTACAGAGAAAAGCAAAACAATCTTTCTAGTACAAATCAGAACCTCCCTGATACAATACCTATAATTATACCTCAGTTCTTGTTCTCCCAAACAACTAATATCCAGAAGCCACTAGTCAGCCCATACCAGTGAAAGTGAGCCTTGTACCCAGTATATCAACTTTACATGACTTTAAAACACCTAATAAACATTACTAATACATACAGTACATATCATTGCTTTGTCTCTAATTATGCATTTACATTTCATGTGTACTGTGCATACAGTTAATTCAGGGGTGACTTAGGAAATTCTTATCTTGAGAATTTCAAAATGGATTCTAACAATATACAATTACTTGAAACAAAGCGGAGATTCTTTTAACCAAATAAAGTCTACAATTTCGCTATAGTGCAACATTTTTACTGACATAGTGTATTTTACAATATAATATTTCCATTACTAACATAAACACTATTGAAAATGTATTCACAATCTGATTATTACGATTCCAGTCTGAGATCAACAAATGTATGTCTGTATGACACAAGAAACATTATTGTCCTTACAGTATTTTCAGTGGTGTAAGCACGAAGTAAAATTACTTGGCTGTGTTCCAGAAGTACTTTGCACTGCTCACCCCTTTGAGTATTTTAATCTGTAGAATAAATCATAGTGATTTGTCTGCTGGGGCCACGTTTAAGAAGTGCTGAAGAAAAACTGTGACTTTCTCTAACAGTCCAAGGCAGAATTTGTAGTGGATGAATGGCACATAAACCAGCACACCGCTGAAGATGAATAAGGTGACGTAGAGGTACTCTATTGCTGGGTTGTCAATTATAGGTGCCAGAAGAAGGAAAACTGCTGCCACGATGACCAAGATGGGGATTACAATTGGAACCTGGATTAACACAAAGGAAGCGGGACTGTCACAACGGTTGTGGACAGAAATGAGACGATTTGGGAAGCTGACTCGTATAATGTCTTGATCAAAAGAACTAAAACCATACTCTACGGTGGCCCGGAAGTGCAAAAAATAACCACGAATACAATTACACACCCCCAATAAAAATACTCCCCCCGTAAGTGCAAAAAATAACCACAAATACAATTACAACACCCCAATAAATATAGTCCCCCAATAACGCAAAACACAACCATTAATACAATGACACACTCCCAATACAATACACCTTCCCAAGCATAAACGCATTCCCCCAAAAGACGGAACAACATTACATTAAGTCAAAATGGAAAGGGTAGGTTCAAGACCGTTGTCGCAGATTGGATGCACAGCCTGTTATTCAAGGTAAATTTGAAATGACAGTTTAGTAGCTAGCTGTTTACCTACGGTTTTAAAGAGGCAAAGAGAAGTGATATAACAAGATAGGAACAGGTATTGCCCTTACTTTAGCAATAATTTTCATGAACGTACACAGATTCAGTAGGTGTGCCTAGTATAGTGACCTTGGTAACACCATTACTCTTCTATATCAATTAGCCATCGCTATTTGGAGTTTTGGGTAGTGCTCCCGTAGATCGAAAGGTCCTGGTTTCGAGATGCTACCCGTCATAACGCTGCGCTTTTTTAATTTTGCTAATTTTAATGTTGTGAAAAGTTGACAACATAAGAATATCTCAGAATTGAGGTTGTCTAGCTGTCTGGTGCTGTTCATGCATTGCTGATGTGCACAGGGTGAGAGAGGTGATCATGTTCACAAATTAATGATTCCCATGGTATTTACGTATTTACAAAAAAATGCAGCATTTGATGGCTGATTTATTTTTATTTTAGTATTTATTTTAAATAACTACATATAGACAACAAGCTCGTTAAGGTTTACATCTCTGGATATTTTCTAATTCGACTTGTTCACGATTAATAGCAGACCGAGTAAGCTGCTGTCACAGTTAAGTCATTCCATTAGATCTACGCGCAAAGCGGACCTCGCGATGTTATAGATGGAACACGATCCATTCGATCTTTAATATGCACAGCTGACCTCTCTACGTTCTAAATGCAAATATGATGTCTCGATCTAAGGCCGACATCGGCAAAAAGATAAATGCGTGTTATCTGGGAATGACCATATGAATGTCCCTGATAATATAAATATGAATTAAGTTACGTGAATTGTTTATACTAATTCTTCTTCCTTATTAAGTTTAGATTAGATTCAACTTTATTGTCGTTGCACAAGTACAAGTAGGCCTACAGTACAACAAAATGCAGTTAGCGTCTAACCAGAATTATTAATAATTCTTCCTTCTCGCAGCAATTAATTTATTTCCTGTCCCGTTCACTCTGAATAACAGACAGTGCGTCCAATCAGTGATGAGAATCTTGTACCTACCCTTTCCCCGTTTTGACTTAATTTAATGTTGTTTCGTATTTGGGGGGAATGCGTTTTTGTTTGGGGAAGGTGTATGGCAGGGGTATTCAAATCTGGCCCTTGAAGCCAGTTCCACTCCATTTTTTCATTGCAACCCTCTAATCAGGCACTTATTCAGACTTAAGACACCAGGTGGGTCCAATTAATGATGAGGTAGAACAGAAAACCAGCAGGCTCCGGCCCTCGTAGGGTAAGATTTGAATACCCCTGGTGTATGGTATTGGGAGTGTGTCATTGTATTAGTGGTTGTGTTTTATGCTATTAGGGTGAGTTTTTATCTTGGGGGTGTGTTATTGTATTAATGGTTGTGTTTTGCACTATTGTGGGGAGTACTTTATTGGGGGTGTATAATTGTATTAGTGGTTGTGTTTTGCGCTACTGTGGGGAGTATTTTTATTGGGGGTGTATAATTGTATTACTAGTCGTGTTTTGCACTATTGGGGGGAGTATTTTTATTGGGGGTGTGTAATTATATTACTTGTTGAGTTTTGCACTTCCGGGCCACTGTACCATACCCTATCAATAAACATATAAATTAGATATTTTTCAACAACTTACAGTAGTGAATGCATAAATTTTCATTATATTTTTACAGTGAGGGAAAAAGTATTTGATCCCCTGCTGATTTTGTACGTTTACCCACTGACAAAGAAATGATCAGTCTATAATTTTAATGGTAGGTTTATTTGAACAGTGAGAGACAGAATAACAACAAAAAAAGCCAGAAAAACGCATTTGCATTTTAATGAGGGAAATTTTAACATTCAAAAATAAAATCATTTAAATATTAAAACACACATGGACATGGAACAACAAAACGGCCAGCCAACAAGCTTTTGAAGTACTCTATATGCACCAAAATGTCTAACTTGAGGTTATTCATTTCAGTAACACATCGTCGGCAAAAACAGTTTTACCTAATTCTGAATAATTTAGCTGTAGATGGGGAACACTGCAGCAATTGCAGATCATGCAATCACTTGGTGTTTGTCTTCCATCCTGTCACTAACTCACCTCATGCTGTGTTCATGATGGGTTTTGGTGACCCTTAGCTTAGCCTTTAGCGATTGGCCTTGCTCAGTTGTTAGAGACTAATCGCGACCTCTGATCGAATCAGAAAATGGGAGAGGAAATCACTAATAAAAGTTAACAAGGGGTTTTTTGCACGTGTGCTAAACTTATTTTCTACATAACATTCACTGCTGAAAATGGCCAGTGAGAATGTGATAATTGCTAATTGGACTCGTCTGAGGGAGGTGCTTTTGCTGTAATGTCTGAGCGCAAACCAAGCAACTGTATGTGCACGACCCTGAAGAGGGTTTGTCACACCTTGTTTTGTACTGGCTCAAAGTGGGAATCAAACCCAACATCATGGTGTTGCAAGTTTTACGCTCTACCAACCAAGCTCCATGTGACTGTGTCCCGGCGCCGGTTCTATGTGGGGGCTGGAGGGGGCATTGCCCCCTCAAATTTACATCTTGCCCCCTAAAATAACAAACAAGAAAAAAAAAATTCACTCCCTGACCAATCCAAAAAAAACCATCTAAATTATAGCTTTTTCAACGATATAAAACTCACGAGCACAAACTAGTCAGTCTGTCTGAACAACTGTAAGTGTTATAACACTTTTGTATTCCAAAACGACTACATTAGCATTAAACCTTAATTGTTGGAGTTCTATATCTTATTATTTTTTTTTATTTCTATATTGTTCTGGGGGCATATCTTTTGTGGTTGGTTGTACTCAGTATTGGGGGACCACTCGTCTTGGACGAGGGTCTTGATAGTTGGGCAACCCACACGCGTGTCTAGCTAGCTACGAGATTGCTTGCTACTTGCGTTGACTGAATGAGGCTGATTATAAGTGGTTTGCTAGCATAGACATTCCATTAGGAATATGCACCGATTTTTTGTCCCACAGCCACGTTGCACCTCTGCTGATGTCGGAATGTTTGGGCTCAAGTGGTGTACCTGATTCTTGACCCAGCATGTCGTGTTCTGCCAATAAATTGTCTTCACCCTTGCTTCCACCGTGTTACGGAGCCGACATAGTGTGCAGGTATGGGCTGAACACAAGCGCACCCTCACTGCCTATTCTTAAATAATTCCCTAAATGTCTATTTGGTCAAACCACTCGTGCATTCAACCCAATACAATTTTTACAAAGTGAGGATTAACAAATTGGAAAAATGCACTAGATGCACAAAGGATTGAGTTTCAAGGCAAATGTTGGGAATGTTTAAAGTGTTTAGGAATGGCTAAAGCAAGGAGTATCACAAAAATATACACTGTTAATTTTTTAAAGTTAATGTATAACTATAAGAAAGATACTACCTCCCTAAGTGGGGAGGTAGAAATATTGAAAAGGTTCTAACATTAAAACATGTTTAACATCTAATTTGCCTAATATATATGAAACATTTAAGATAGTGTAAAATTGGCCATAATTGTAATATTGTCCTACTAAGAGAGGGGTTGGAGTTTGGTAAAAAAAATATGTAATCGTTATGAACCGTTCTAATATCATTTAATTCTTTAAATCATCAGAAAATATTAATTTACTTTTACGCTAGATCATGTTGTGAAATTGGGCATCATCAAATCATTTTCAAGTAGACAATATTTAAAGGAAGTAGGGGGAAGGCTGCCAATAGCCCTATATTTTACATCACATACTATATTAATGTATAGAAAAAAATCCTGCCCCTCCAATATTTCCCAATTCCCCCTCAATCAAAGCAGCCTAGAACTGGGCCTGCTGTGTCATATGAGACTCACCCTGTATTTTCTGGGAAGTTCAGGTTTCTTGAGCTTGAGGTAGATAAGTCCAGAAACAGTGATTGCATAGAACAACCAGGTAGTGAAACTGGCAATATCAATGAAAATTAAATGTAAGACAAATAAAGCAACAATTTCATAAATGTATTGAGCAAGGTTGAAGTCATAACATAAGCTACCTAAAGAAGTTGACAATGCTCTGGAAATCGGCAGGTATGAGAACCAGGAGTGTGATAGTCGTGGTAAAGATAAGGGCTGGAGAAGGGGTCAGTCGATTCACGTGGGCCATAGCGAGAATATTAGGCTGGGAAGAAATTTGCAATAATGACATAACTACAAAAATATAACTCACTACCCACTTCAGACATGTTGGAGTGTCCTTTATAAAAATGGAAGTTGAAATGTCGTCTTACCAAGTGTCCCTCTCTTGCTGCCACAAAACATACCCGGCTACCACTAAAGAATGTCCCATTCATGGAGCCAAAAGCAGACAGAGCGGCTGCAATGGACATCATCCATCCCCAACTCCCCAGTACCTTATTCCTGTTGATGTCAACAACATGGTTACTGGTCAGCTCACCACACATTGAACAATATTACAAAGAGGCGTGTGAATGGAATGAAGTCCTCACCCCCAGGTGACAGCAACTGCATTTGATAAGATCAGTTCTCTGGGTGTCATGGCAGCCAGGTAGCTCACATTGACCAGTAGGTACAGCAGGGTTACCATGGGGATGGCAATCATTACTGCCCTGGGCAGATTTACCTGAGATGGTGCAAGATGGGGAATGATATTATACACTGCTCAAAAAAAAGGAAACCAGGGCCCACTGCACAAGCATAAGGTCTGACGATGGGTCTGAGGATTTCATCCTGGTACCTAACAGCAGTCAGGGTACCATTGGCTAGCACGTGGAGGTCTGTGCAACCCGCCAAGGATATGGCTCCCCAGATCATCCCTGACCCACCGCCAAACCAGTCATGCTGGATGATGTTGCCGACAGCATAACGTTCACCATGGCGTCTCCAGACTCTTTCACGTCTGTCACATGTACTCAGTGTGAACCTGCTCTCATCTGTGAAGAGAACAGGTCACCAATGGCGGACCTGCCAATTCTGGTGTTTTCTGGGCAATGCCAATCAAGCTGCACGGTGCAGGGCTGTGAACACAGGTCCCACTAGAGGATGTCGGGCCCTCATGGAGTCTGTTTCTGACAGTTTGGTCAGAAACGTGCACACCAGTAGCCCGCTGGAGGTAATTTTGTACGGCTCTGGCAGTGCTCCTCCTGCACCTCCTTGCACAAACGAGCAGATACCGGTCTCCTGGTATCTACTCCATGCTCTTGAGACTGTACTGGGAGACACAACGAACCTTCTTGTGACGGCACGTATGGATGTGCCATCCTGGAGGAGCAGGACTGCCTGTACAACCTGAATGGGCTGCAGGTACAGTTGTGCTCAAAAGTTTGCATACCCTGGCAGAAATTGTGAAATGGCATTGATTTTGAAAATATGATTGAGCATGCAAAATCTTTTATTTAAGGATACTGATCATATAAAGCCATTTATTATCACACAGTTGTTTGGCTCCTTTTTAAATCATAATAACAGAAATCAACCAAATGGCCCTGATCAAAAGTTTACATACCCTTGAATGTTTGGCCTTGTTACAGAAACACAAGGTGACACACACAGGTGAAAATGGCAATTAAAGTTGAATTTCCCACACCTGTGGCTTTTTAAATTGCAATTAGTGTCTGTGTATAAATAGTCAATGAGTTTGTTAGCGCTCACGTGAATGCACTGAGCAGGCTAGATACTGAGCCATAGGGAGCAGAAAAGAACTGTCAAAAGACCTGCGTAACAAGGTAATGGAACTTTATAAAGATGGAAAATGATATAAAAAGATACCCAAATCCTTGCAAATGCCAGTCAGTACTGTTCAATCACTTATTAAGAAGTGGAAAATTCGGGGATCTCGTGATACCAAGCCAAGGTCAGGCAGACCAAGAAAGATTTCAGCCAAAACTGCCAGAAGAATTGTTCGGGATACAAAGAAAAACCCACAGGTAACCCCAGGAGAAATACAGGCTGCACTGGAAAAAGACGCTGTGGTTGTTTCAAGGAGCACAGTATGACGATACTTGAACAAAAATGAGCTGCATGTTTGGAGTGCCAGAAATAAGCCTTTACTGCACCAATGCCACAAAAAAGCCTGGTTACAATATACCCGACAACACCTTGACACGCCTCACAGCTTCTGGCACACTGTAATTTGGAGTGACGAGACTAAAATAGAGCTTTATGATCACAACCATAAGCGCTATGTTTGGAGAAGGGTCAACAAGGCCTATAGTGAACAAAATACCATCCCCACTGTGAAGCATGGTGGTGGCTCATTGATGTTTTAGGGGTGTGTGAGCTCTAAAGGCACGGGGAATCTTGTGATTATTGATGGCAAGATGAATGCAGCATGTTAGCAGAAAATACTGGCAGACAATTTGCATTCTTCTGCACAAAAGCTGCATGGCAAAGCTGCATGGGACGCTCTTGGACTTCCCTGCACGACAGTGACCCTAAGCACAAGGCCAAGATGACCCTCCAGAGGTTACAGTAGAAAAAGGTGAAAGTTCTGGAGTGGCCATCACAGTCTGACCTTAATATCATCAAGCCACTCTGTGGAGATCTAAAATGTGCGGTTCATGCAAGACGACCAAAGACTTTGCATGACCTGGAGGCATTTTGCCAAGACGAATGGGCAGCTATACCACCTGCAAGAATTCCGGGCCTCATAGACAACTATTACAAGAGACTGCATGCTGTCATTGATACTAGAGGGGGCAATACACAGTATTAAGAATTAAGGGTATGCAAACTTCTGAACAGGGGTCAGTTCATTTTTTTCTTTGTTGCCATGTTTTGTTTTTACGATTGCGCCATTCTGTTATGACCTACAGTTGAATGTGAATCCCATAAGAAATAAAAGACATGTGTTTTGCCTGCTCACTCATGTTTTCTTTACAAATGGTACACATATTACCAATTCTCCAAGGGTATGCAAACTTTTGAGCACAACTGTACCTCCTCATGCTACCAGTAGTGACGAGGACACTTGCAAAACACAACTAGCGAAGAATTAATCAGGAAGGATAAGGAGAGCGCAATTGTCTGTGGCCACCACCTGTAAAACCATTCCCTTTTTGGGGGTTATCTTGCTGTTGCCACTCCTGGCCACCTGTTGTCACTTTTGCACCAAAACAGGTGACACTGATTCAGAATCGCTTATGCTTCTTAACTGGACAAATTGATATCCCTGAAGTTTAATTGACTTTGTGTTACACTGTAATGATTACGTGTTCCCGTAATTCTTTTGAGCAGTGTATCAATTACAGCTGGGATCTGTAGACCTTCCACCTGAACACTTCAGTCAAGCATGTTCCTACGGTACGGTATCTTTATGTTAATATCTTATCTGGCTATGTTATGATGAATGATAAAACTTTGGATAACAGCATCAGCTACATGACTACAATTATAGCTGTTGCTGTTCTGTAGCTATGTTGTTGTTCTGACAACAACATAGCTGTTGTTGTTCTGTAGTACAGTTTGTTACACATTCTTTCCACACTTTAGCAAATGCAATTTAAATAAGGGCATATGCACTATATCTGAGGGTTTGTATTTTGTAAGCTCATTTCCCTGTATATACTAAACTTCTTACTTTTGGGATTTATTTTCTGTGACCTCTAACCCCAGTAGAATAAAAAAAAAAAAAAGTGTTTTTCCTACTCCACAAAAAGCATACAAACTTATAGCTGTTAAAACTTTCGGTAACACTATTTGAAGGGGTGTGCATAAGAGTGACATGACACTGTCACGACACTTTCATAACCATAACATGACTCATGAAAGAATCATTATGAATGTTTATGAATGTTGTCATTAGGTGTCATTCGGTTGATAATGTCTTTGTTATGACAACTTGACATTCACTGAGACAAAATATCCTGTCAATGTCTTTGTTATGACATCTTGACATCCCAACCAAGACAACATAACCTGTCATAAACATGGGCCTAATTATCAAACTTGAAGAAACTATTTAGCCAGTATTCTGTCTGCTATAAAAGGAACTTTGTTGACCCTGAGACTGGTGCTCATACTCAGCATATTGAGCGAGCATGGCAGAAATACAAATTGGAAATATGGAGTCATATAGGTAATTGCACTCCTGAATCACAGAAAATTCACCTCAAAATGATAGAGTGGCACCACTGGTTAGCTATACGCCATTATAATGGGGTCTTGGAGGACAGACTTTTCCATGATGTGAAAAAACAATCAAAGTTTTTGGCAGGAACACACAGTTTGTACTGTAATTTTGTTAATGTTGATGCAGGACATCCATTCATGTAGCTAGTGGTTTGCATGAACAATAGGCTAAGTAATATACATTATTCAAGAGATAATATACATAATCCAATTTGTCAATATGATTACAGTGCGGTAACCATTATTAATAAGGTCGACTGGCTACTTGCGTCATCAAATAGGTGTGACGCATACAAAATGTATGGTCACATTTGGGGTTAATATTGAATTTTGAAGGACACTTAAGTTGAAGGACGCTTACTACGGTTGGCCTATATGGGGGCAGTTTGACGTGGTCGTGTTGCATTGGGACTGTTAACGATCCTAACACCTGCGCGTTCTCATAGCTCTTCAAGCAAAAGCCATGTTTACTTTCTCATCATTTATCCTGTTTTCCAGGTCGGTAAAGTACGAAAGTACACTGAAAATTAATTTTTATAACTATGATATAGACAAAAAACCCATGTTGTATGTAAACTTTATAAATAATGTTTTCAATGAGATTATACGAATAGTTTATATTACTTAGGCTATTGTTCATGCAAACAACTAGGTCCTGTACATGAATGGATGTCCTCTATCACCATTAACACATTACAGTACAAACTGTGTGTTCTTGCAAAAAACAACATGAGTTTATGTCCTGTGTCAACATGAACAAGTGACACTACACTCTGTTAGTTAATGTATTTGTAAACCATTAATAAAGTATGGCTTATCATTATTAACCCTTTGTTCATGTCTCTGTTCATCATTCGTTCAAGGTAACTACTCCATTTGTTAATGGTTGTTCATGTACCCTTATCGGAAAGTGTTACCGAAGTAGGATTGTAAAAAAACATTTTTTAGGAAACATTTGTTGTGCAAAAACTATTTAAATAAAGGAAAACTCTTGCTTTTGTTAAGGTATTAAAGTATTTGACAGACTTAATTACATCTTTATGACAGCATTTGACAAACTTAATGACATCTTTATTACAAGTCCAACTTGTACCACTGTAGTTGAGGTCAAGGCAAATATTAATGACACTATTATAAAAGCATTTGACAGTGTTGTAAAACTTCATGACATCTTTATGACAAGTCAAAATTGTACCACTGTAGTTGTCAAGATAAGCATTAATGACACAGTTATAAAAGCATTTGGCAGTGTTATAACACTTCATGACATCTTTATGACAAGTCAAAATTGTACCACTGTAGTTGAGGTCAAGGAAATTATTCATGACACGATTATAATGGTCTCATGACCACCAATGTCAAAACCAACCACATATGACAGTTGTATTTAATGTTAACACATAAAGCTAAATAGTTTCTACAAGTTTGATAATCAGGCCTGCTATGACCTGTTTATGACAGGTTATGTTTCTGACTAACTGCGCCACATGGCTTGGCGGTTGCTCAGTAGCCGACCGGAAGGGCCTGCAACAGGTGGTGAAAACCGCCAGGCACATCACTGGTGCCCAGCTCCCAGCCATCATAGAGCGGTGTCTGCACAGGGTGCACGGCATCACCAGGGACCCTTCACATTCATGCCACAAACCGTTTGCCCTCCTTCCACCAGCCAGGTGGTACAGGTCTCTTCGTTTCTGCACCAGCAGGCTCAGGAACAGTTTCTTTCCATCTACTGTAACCCTGCTGAACTCTGTGACCCATCACTAGCCATACCCACCCTTTGTACTACTGGACTCTAGCACTGCCTTGCAAAGTCTGATAAGGACGTTTTCAGTTGTTACAGGTATGAGTCTACCTCTGGAACCTCATTGATGCTATTCCTGTATTTCAGTTGCACATGCCACCATGCACCTTCAATTTGCATTCTTTGCACATTTAGAACTGCCACTGTACTTGCATTTTCTACTGTTACATACATGTCTACCATGGGAACCTCATTGCTGCTATCCCTGTATTTCAGTTGCACATGCTACATTAATCCTTCAATTTGCCTCGATTGCACATTCAGAATGCCATTTAGAATTGCCATTTGTACCCGCACAACTATTTATCCCACTTGTAACATATATTACACTTAATACTTGTAAATTTTCTGCCCTCCTCCATTTGCCTTCATTGCACATTTAGAATTGCTATCTGTACTGCATTTGCCTTCATTGCATATCTATACATTCTACTTCTAACATACATTTAATACTTGTACATTTTCTGCCCTCTTCTATTTGCACTTCTGGTTAGACGCAAACTGCATTTCGTTGTACTGTACTTGTACTAGTTCAATGACAATATAGACAATCTAATGTTGTCGTGGTTAATGTCAAGTTGTCATAACAAAGACATTGACAGGTTATGTTGTCTCAGTTAATGTCAAGTTGTCATAACAAAGACATCAAACAATGTCTACCTTGCATAAAAAATGACATAATTGACCGAATGACACCTAATCATTCATAAACGTTCATAATGATTCCTTCATGTTTCATGTCATGGTTATGACAGTGTCATGTCACTCTTACGCACACCCCTTCAAATAAAGTGTTACCAAACTTTCCTTACCTCTGGACGTTTAAGTTCTTCTGTGACACAATTCAAAGAGCTCCAGCCATCATAGGACCACAGACCCTGATACAGAGAAATCCCAATGGAACTGATTTCCACATTGGTCCCTTTAAATGAATCATCAAAGTTTTTAGTGTTTCCCTCAAAAAGCAGAAACACACCTCCAAAAATGATTACTGCCAAAGCTACCAGCTTAATCCACATGCAAAATACTTGGATGAACATAGCCAGACGTACATTCATACTGTTCACAATGGCTAACACCACAATACCCGCTGCAGCCACACACTTGACCACCAGCTCTGGAGGGGTGCAGTCATGGTAGAAAGGAGCCACTGCATATTCAGCAAAGCTCAGTGCTAATCCAGACACACTGGTTGGTGTCATCACAAAGAGACAACTGAAAGCAAAAATGAAGGCAATTACTTGATGACCAAATGTCCTCAAAATGTAAATGTACTCTCCCCCAGATTCAGGAATGACAGTTCCCAGTTCAGCATAGCAGAGGGAAACCAACATGACGAGTAGGCCACAGGCTGACCAGATCACCAGACAGCCCCCTGGGCTTCCTATGTTGATCAGCACAGACTGAGGGGACATAAAAATTCCTGATCCCATCATGGTCCCAGCAATGAATGAGATTGCACCAATAAGGCTCACTTCTCGCTCCAGGCTGAGTTTTTCTATTCTACCCTCCATTCTGAGACGTGGTTGATTACTAGCTAGGTCCACACTGAAGCATAAATAGAAATAGATAGTTTGTCCATAGAGGACAAGGTCACTACTACACTGTTAGTTAATTATTACAAGATTACAGGTATTGCACGCAATCTATTTAAGAATGATAATAAGCATAACTGCCTGAAGTCTGCAACCCATTGGACCCGCATTACGCTGATTCTCTCTGGTGATGCTCTGCTAGAACTTTACAGCCATCGTCAGTTGTTTTATAGTTTGCCATCTTTGTTTCTGCACACAACACCTTTTTAGAGAAGTCTACAGATTATTTTTGGTAATGTAACCAGGTCCTTGAAGTGCTTAAAGAACTAAACTGGAAAATCACCACTTTATGATCATGGTTGTGATGATATTCTTTTCACTCTATACCTGCAAAATGATCTTAGTAAATCGTCTCTAGCTTTTAAACCATGTATGGTAGAGACATCTTTTGTTCTGTTGTTTTTCTGATGCAATTCTTGATGGAATTGGACTGTCTATTAACTTTAAAGAAATTGACCGTTTAATGGGTGAAGTAAAAGAAATGAAAGAAGAGATCTTCAGGACTCCATGTGTGAATACATGGGCTTGGTTTACTTTCTGGATTCTTGTTAAATAGAGATAATACTTAAAAAATGAATATAAGCTCCATACTAATAATTAAGGTCAATAAACAATATACAGTGATATTACTTGGCTTAGGTTAAGTCTTTAAAAATAAGTAAATTCTACAAGTACTTGACAGTCCTTGAATTTGATTTGGCAGGATTGTGCATATATACAGTGCTTCAGTTAAAATGCAGTTTATTGAGTGGCCCCCAAACCTCACTTCTGTAAATGGCTATTGGTAGAATTACATTTTACATTTAAAAAAAAAAAATTGTCCAAATTCCAATTGGGATGTTGATTTGAAATAATTTCTGTTTTATTGCATACAATGTTCTACAGTCTTCTTGAGTGCATTTACTGCAATATTAAAGTTTCCCGATGCAAATAGACAGACCAAGGTATGAATAGTTTTGTGTGTTCAGTCAAGCTATTTTTCAAAGTGAATATAAATGTGGATTCAGGCTATAGCCTAGTCTAAGTCCTCGACCTTGAAAAACAAAGGATTTTGTATAATAGACCTTTGTACCAAACGTAATCAAATGCTTTCTTAAAATCAATAAAGCAAACAAATACTTTGCCATCTTTCGTGGGGGGGACAAGTTTATTAATAAGTATGTGTAAGCTGTATATACACTACCGGTCAAAAGTTAGAGAACAGCTAAATCTTTCCAGTTTTTATTGAAATTCACAAAGTTTAATGTCTTAATGTATGCTGAAATTAACAAATGGAGACAAAAGTTATTGAATCGTTTTGTTTAACAAAATGTAGTCTAAATGTTTGATTCATCAAATAATCCACCTTTTGCGTATACATCAGGCAAACACACTCGTGGCATTCTTTCTACAATGGAAATCAAATATTGTTTGGGAAAGTTCTTCCCAACACTGTTGCAGACGTTCCTACAAATGTGTAGCAGCTATAGGTTGCTTTGCTTTCACCCTTCTGCCCAGTTCATCCCAAACCAGCTCGATAGGGTTTAAGACTGGAGACTGTGCTGGCCATTCCATGATTTTAAGCCTACCGTCTTGTTCTTTTCTCCTATGGTACTTCTGACAGAGTCTGGAGGTGTGTTTTGGGTCATTATCTTGCTGTAGGATGAACCCCTGACCAACTAGATGTCAGTTATTTTAAAATATCAATTTTATAAATAATGTATAATAATGACAACAGTAAGCTTAATAATTATGTATGTATTACATATAGGGTTGGGGGAGTTAACGTGTTAACCTTTGCGATAAATTTGAAATGTTTAACGCATGTATTTTTTTTTTACGCAATTACTGCAGCACCTTTTTCTGAACCACTTCCTGTTGCGGCAGCTATTGTGTGTGTGTGGAGCCAAGTCATCCAGGCAGAAGGACAACTGTGCCGTTTTAGGAAGAAAGTTTACTTTTTAAAAGTTTCCTGGCTTTGGACAAAACAAAGTTGACGGGTACAATTTGCAAAACCGAATTCAAATACCATAGAAGCAATTTGTCTTTAGTATACCCAGGGGCGTTTGCATATTTTGTGGCCCCAATCAAAGCTTTCTTTGGGGCCCCACGTTTATCATGACAATTTGCGTTACCACACACACATTTTGTCATTATACGCGTGATATGTAGCTAGTATTATCAGTTCCCTTGAGTTTAAGCGTTCTCTTGTCTACAAAAATAGGAGAGTGAGGCAGTTTTCTTACCTTGTAGTAGTTCTGGCTGCAATCAGAATCTAACCATCCTGGCTTTGGCCTCGGTAAAAGCTTTGATTATATCCTCCATATTCAAGGATCTACGGACCCTCTGCTCAATAGAGATCATTGCTAAGCCATTCAGTCTTTCCTGGGACATGGTTGAAACAAGTAAGTTTTAATAAGACTCAATGAGAAGAAACTCCTCTCACCCGAAGCGACAGTGACAAGTAACGTCAAAAGTAAACGCAGGCTGATACTGAAATTACCATACAACTCTAACAGATTCTAGTAGATGTAATCCAGAATTCCTTCAGGAGAAGAAATGTGACCTGCATATGTCGTCCCTATTTCAAAGAGCTTGCAGCAAAAACATAATACAGAATCACTGCTCGTTGTAACGAGGTGGTAGTGTAGGAGGAACCAGGCACAGGCTGACTTGCATTCGGATAGTTGAAATTTAATCTAAAACAACACCGAATACACAGATAATCTGGAATAAAGCAAAGGGCTGCAATATAACAGCAAAAATGAAAACTCACCACGTACATGCACCACATAGAGCGACAATAACCGACAACACAGGACTAGCAGAGGACAAATTTATACGAACACAAAGAGACAAGGGGAATCAGGTGTGAGTAATGAACGACAAGAAACAATTAACAAGTCCGGGAAGTGTTCGTGTGTGGATGGGAACCGGGAGTGCACGGCACCATGGCACTAGGTCTCACCGTACCATGACACTTGTTTTTCATTTTCGTTTGGAAATTTTGTCCAGTAAAACAACGTGGGACTTAATCCTCGTTTTGTGGTAAATCCTAAACCTTAATTTGAACTGGACCCCGTTTGACATGTTGACATTTATCATGGTCGGTAAAGCTTGTCTGGCAAAAGCGCTGGTTTGTCCGAATGAAGGACAGTTTTACTCACCAACCCGACATTTATAGATAGTTCAGCCGATCTGTTAAGTTCCGTGGCAGGTGCAACCTCGGAGCTTGCCGCTGTAGTGTTAGCGGGTAGGTTTGTGCTAACTGCATTGCTACAACAATTAGAACTGGTGGTGGCAAAATTACCAGCAGTAATATCTCTTTCTTCATCCGATTCCTTTTCAGCACGACTTCGGAAGACACTGGTGAGCTTCTACAAACTCTCCTGCTGAGAGTTAAGCTCCACTGGGATAGATTCGTTTCATTTTGGTAGTTTTTGTGACTGAAGCTGGCTGTACACAGGCAGTTAGCTATTTACCGTAGCTCAAGTATCATGAAGTGTAATTAATTAAAAGAATATGTGATGCTCGGGCAGGGTGTTTGTGTGGTTTATTTAATCCATGAAATTATGTGCAAAAGCAAATGTATGTAAAAAAAATAATTTTAATAGATTTAATAGATTTGATTTCACAATTTCTTCCAGGGTATGCAAACTTATGAGCACAACTGTACCTATAATGGAAACAATGACTGCAATCACTCCATAGCTGGTTAATTTCTTTAGAAAACAATAACAGTATAAAAGGGGTTACATAATACAATACTCTTTTAAATAGTTAGATTCTGAAATATTTGGACACAGTGAATTTTCATAATTTTGGCTGTATGCCACCGCAATGGATTTTAAATGAAACAACCGCGATGCAATTGAGGTGCAGACTTTCAGCTTTAATTCAACGGGTTGAACAAAAATATCATATGAAACGTTTAGGAACCCTTATTTCAGTGGCTCAAATGTAATTGGACAAAGTAACCAGGATTCGTACAGAGAGTGGCAAGTAAACTTCAAGGACTTTCAAGTACTTTTTTAAGTACTCATTTATCTTTTTAAGGACCACGATCAATTGCTCATAGTTTTTATCATGCAGTTGTTTCTAGTTTTAGTCTCCACCAAATGGCATTATTTCGCTACAAAGTAATGAAAAAAAACAATTTACAAATGTACACTACCCCTGAAGTTCTACTCAATACTTGTGTTTCACTATTAATGTACATAAATGGTACATCAGTAATTATTAATTATCTTGGAATTTAGGTAGGGATGCTATCATCTTAGTTTTCCGGTTACAAAAAATAAGACTATTTTATGATGTGATAGGGTCTGCAGGCATCGTCTCTGTCTCAGTGCACCATTTTTATATGGAGTCAGTGGTATCGTACCAAATTCAGTCGTTCCAACTCTTTCCTTTCTGAGTCTTTGCTTCCAAGTACTGTTGCTTTATTTTCTTTATTTTATCAGGGATCTGTTTGTTAGATCTGATGAAAACCATTACAAGAAGCCTAAAGCAAACGATACACATCGCCATTCAAATAGAACAACATGCCGCGTTTTCACACCACGTCACGTGTAAATCCACAAACCCCGCCCTAAGTCCTAAAGTCCGGGGCTTGGCACCAAGTGAGAGCCGGGCTACTCGGCCATGGCCTAGTGGCCGACTGGCCCTGGCCCGTGTCAGTGGAAACAGAAAAAAGTCTGGACTTTAGGGTAAAACAGCAGTGTTTGGCACCAGTGGAAACACGGCATGTGTTACTTGCAACAGGTCTCTGTTGTTCTCCTTATGCATAAAATGCTCTATAAAGAATGTGTGCAGAACAGTCTTCTCTGGAACATATTCACTGAAGACATAGTGATGTCTCAAAACCTCCTGCTGTAGGAAGCACGCAAACTGCCTCTGAGCATTGTCACAGCGTGACTCAGGAAAATGCTTGAGGTCAACTAAATTTGTAAGAAGACGTTTGAAAGTCTGCTTACAAGCTTCAGGGTTATTTGCCATCTGTTGGGGATTGAGACAAGAAGCCTGTCTCACAAAACTGGACTTGATTGGAGTTTTCAGCATTAACCTCCTCAGCAACTGAAGGAGGCACTTCCTTGTGACACTTTGAAACTCAAAAATCCTCCTCTCACATACTTGTTTAGCCGCCTCTTTTAGCACCTTGCATGTTGAAAACCCAACGTCAACTTTGGAGGGGCTCAGTGACCTCCTCCATCACAATGTACTGTAAGAGTTTTACAGGGTCTGTAAGTCTGTCAGTCACCTCTTTCTTTAGGACTCCGCCCATGACATTGGCCAATAGGTCTGCCCAATCTTCTGTCAAGAATGGGACCATGGGACTGTCGGTTTGATATTTCTGAAGGTACCCTTCCACGTGCTTAGCTACAAATATAAAAAAAGTTTAGTTTAGCGGGAAGAGGTTTGTCTGCAATCGCTTCCTTTACGGATTTGAATGTAATGCATGTTGGTGTTCTGAAATGTTTGTCCATTTCTACTGTATTTACAAAGGTTATAAGGTTTGGCAAAACCTCTAACCTCTGCTGGCTACATCAATGTTTTCTACTCAACGACGGCCATAAAATGTCTTTGGGAAAAATGAGCAACCCGTAATTGTCATAAAATCCTCCCTTCTTGCAGGGACGTCATGAGTATGTCTATAAACGGCATTTAAAGTGCCCTCTATATCCCAGTCGATAAAGACAAATGCATTTCGAAATGCATTGTGGACATAGTGCCAGGAACATGTTCCAATATCAATTAGCTTTTTGTCAGTGACTTCTGCAATGACATGAGATGTGAAACTTTTGGTTAACATTAGGTGCATCCAATGAAATTCAGGGGAGGTTAGACATGTTAAGTTTGTCTGTCAACTCTTTGAAGTGAGAAACACAGTCCTCAGCGGTGCCATGTCCCATGAAAGATGAGTCCAAATATTGTGTGGTTACCTTGTGATTTGTAGGGTTTAAAAACCTAACATGGACATCCAATTGCTTGAGCTGAAGTAGTTTATTCAGCGATTCATCAAAAAGCAGCACATACCCATTGTTCTTCTGCAACTTGTCTAGGAGGCGATGCTTAAAGTAAGGTGCAAGCCCATGATTGATCATGTATGCGGTCTTCTTCTCGCCACAGGAGAAGGAAACATCAATGGGAAAAGTGTGTTGTTGTCCTCTGCATTTTTGCAGGAGTAATGGGAGACAACACTTTTCACTGTCCACAGGATCTCTGCATGCCATGAATCGTTGTTCTGGACCCATAAAGAGCTGTTTGTAGAGGATGCAAGTTGAGGAGTGATCTGCAAGCAAGAAAAAAAATATTACCAGTTTCACCTTTCAGAAAAGGTATCAACAACACCCTAAATTTTCAGCTCATGTTAGGATGTATTTGTAAAAAACGATTTATTTTGAATAAAATGCACAGTATATCCTACAAATTACATTATTATCTTCAACTGTTAAAAGATATTGGTTACATATTGCATGTGTATTATAATGTACCTTCCAAACCACAAACTTACATTATTTGGGTAGAAGGTGCAGCAGCAGAAAATATTCTTTGTAAATTAGCAGATATTGATAGGCAGATACGATGGAAAATAAATATCCATAAACAATGATCATGTCGACAAGAAAAGTCAGCAGACAGCTGCTGCATCTAACTAGCAAAATGTTAGCCAGCATGCTCAATGAAATGTTTGCTTATTAGGTAACTTTTTGTAGCCAATTTGGGTAAGGTTCACTGGCTAGCAATATTTCCTTAGACAATTCCAGACTCATTACCCTAGCTAAATCAATTACCTAAAAGCACAGAGAGACACAGTGATATAAAGTAGATAATTCTGATTCAGTTATGATTAATGAGAAAACTAGCTAGCTAATTAGCTTAATGTTAGCTGGCTAAACACTTGCAAACATTAGTTAGCGCTTTTCATCACACAAATGCAGCATTCTACAATATTGTCAAAAGCGAATTCTTGTTTGAAACATTGTTTACCTGTTGATCTGTTTTTGCTGCTGGTTGTGCAGTTTGGGAGGTTGTTACTGAGAAAAAGTCACGTATTGTAGAAATGGCGCCATCCCGAGCTACTGCAGCTTTGTGTTTCTCTCCTTTCATATGGCTCTTGAAGGCTGATTCACTCATGCTCGCAATGTCAAAGTCTTTGATGCATTTTTTGCATCTCGCACAATGTGGGTTGGTAAAGTCTGCCAAAACCCATATATATGCTTCAATATCTTGCCAGAGAGGATTAAATTTGCATTTACCAGGCATTTTAATTACACACAGAATGTACAAGGCGCCGCCAAGTTCTACAAACATCACCGCTATCTGACACCGGCATGCTCACCTTTCAACCAGACAATGAAACAGTACTGAGCAGGAAAAAAAATGAAGTAGTCTACTGTACATTTATTATATACTTTATAATAGATTTGGAATTAGAATAATTTTATGTACTTCTCTTATTTTAATTCAAGTACTTTTCAAGTACCAACTTGAGAAAATGTCTGATTTTCAAGGTATTCCAGTACTTAAATTTCAGAGTGCCAAATTCAAGCACTCTAAGCACCTCAAGCACCTTGTACGAACCCTGATTAACACAATCATAAATAAAATTTTTAATACTTTGTCGAGAATCCTTTGCAGACAATGACTGCTTGAAGGGTCTTCTTGCCTTACGTTTTGTACTCAGCAAGTGAAATGCATGCTTGATCGGGTTGAGATCAGGTGATTGACTTGACCATTGCAGAATATTCCAATTCTTTGCCTTAAACTCCTGGATTGCTTTTGCATTAGGTTATTTGTTGTGGAGCTCCGCCCCCTACAGGGGCTTTAGCTCCTAGTGGTTGACCCTCGCTGCGTCAGCGGCCATACTGAAAACTCATTATGCAAGATGCAACAGCCAATCAGGGCACGTCTGCCCCTATATAGGACCTGTGAGCCCAGAGAACACCCTCCCTTTTTTATACAGCAAGCGCTTGCTGAGTTACTACTGATTACTCTCTTCAGCCTAAGAATTTTTGTCGTTGGCATTCTTCAGCCTGACGTCACCGCCATGAAGATATTTTTAGCTGCTGCCTGCCATTGCGCTGACTTGGTGCCGGAACAGGACTTGGTCGTGTGTTTTCCTGCCTGGGACTGGCCCACGCTCGCGAGGGTCTTACCGACCCCCCGGCTTGCTCCTCCTGCACCACTTTGTCCCTCTCTACATGTGTAGAGAGGGCAAACTTCTTCGAGGAGGAAATCGACATCTCCGCTGTGCTGGACTCCAGTGGAGACGACGACTCCAATAACATGCTGTGGCTTCTGCTCATCCTCCCGTGCGACGCAGACACCCCGCCCCCAGACTGGCTACTCCGCGGCTGTCTAAGAGGCCCAAGCCGTCCTGACTAGGCGTGGAGCGGGCTGTGAGCGGCGACGTCATCCTCACAGCCCTCGCGTCTCCTTCCCTCCGCAAGGTACGGGCTGAGTCTGACGGCGTCGCAGATTCGGCTCTACAAACATTTTCTTCAATAAAAAGTTCAATGATGCTTTGGTGTAAGTTGTGCTTTTGTGTAGACTCAGGCAGTGTCTGAGTCTGTTAAACCACTTGTACCTTTTTGCATTCCCTAGTTTTCCTCCATCGGTGGCTATTAGAGACTCAGTGAGCGCTCTCTCTGTCTTTATGTCTGCCCCGTTGGATATGAGCAGTGGCGCAAGTGAGCGGCTTCTCCCTCATTTCACCCCGCAGCCTGCAGGTTTTCTAACGTTTTCGCTTGTGCACGCTCTTTTCCCTTCCCTTTTCAGTGTAATGGTAAAAGCTATGTTAGCAATGTTCAGGGTAGTGAGATTTCTCAGGGAGTTATAGGTATAACTACTCTATCCTCTCTACCCGCCATCTCCCATAGACTTAAGCGCCGGCTAGCGGGTTCAGACGTCTCTCACTCCACTGCCTGCCGGTCCAGAGAGTACTCGCTCTAGGAGTGCAGCCCGGCGTTGCCTTAGCAGCATTAATTCGCCTTTGGCGAAACATCCACGTATGCAAATGCCGGGCTCCTCTCTTCCCCGCCATTCACGGGTTACCGAGCGCTCTGAGATTTTGCAGAACGTTATAGACATAACCACTGTAACTTCTTAAACCACCATCTCTCAGACTTAAACGCCGGCTAGCGGGTTCTGATATGTCTCTCACTCCGCTACCGGCCGGTCTCGAGAGTACTCGCACTAAGAGTGCAGCCTGGCGTTGCCATGGCGACGTTCATTCACCTTTGGCAAAACGTCCACATACATTCCACTTGGTGGAATATGTTCGTGATGTGGTGTGCGCAGAGGTTTTCTGACCCTTCGTGTTGCCCTGTGGAGGAGATTCTGTCATTTTTACAGTATCTCTTTGATATGGATAGGTCGCCATCGACTATCCGTGGATACGCATCGGCTATCTCTGCGTGCCATAAGGGTTTTGCTGGAACACTGTTTCCAGCCACCATCTTCTCCGCCGTTCCCTTTTGGGAACGCACCGTCTGCGCCCGGTGGTCAGACTGGGCGCTGCGCAGTGTGACCTTGCTAAGGTGCTGAGCGCTCTCTGTGAGCCTCCATTCAAGCCCTTGCGGCAGTGTTCTCTTAAGCTGCTCTCCCCTAAGACTGCCTTGCTCCTCGCTTTATGCTCTGCTAAGCGAATGGGTGATCTCCGTGCACTCTGTGCGCCCAGGCTGTCTGGCTATCAGAGAGGACTTAAGCTGCGCTCCGCTGAGAACTAACCCGTCCTTCGGGCCTAAGGTTATCACCAGCTCTTTAAGATCTAGAATAATCGAATTACAGGCCTTCTTCCCTCCTCCGCACGTGCGTGAGGAGGGCGAGAGGCTCCACCGTCTATGCCTGGTACGCGCTCTCGCTCTGTACGTGAAGTGCACCAGGTCTATCAGACTGACTCCCCAGCTGTTTATCTGTTATTCAGATTCCCAGGTGGGTCGTCCGCTTTCTAAGCAGTGTCTCTCCCACTGGCTTTGTGACTGCATCACTTTTGGCCTACGAGACGTCTGGCTCTCGTTCCAGAGGATCTCCGTGCACACTCCACACGTGGTGTCACAGCCACCTCTGCCCTTTTTCACGGGATCAGGGTAAATGACATTTGCGCCGCGGCATCCTCGCCTTCAGCGTTTGTCCGTTTCTATTTACTGGTCGTCTCCCCCACGTCTTTTGTTCAGTCGGTTCTCTGCGCAGCTGCCCGAGACCTCTGAACTATTCTATGGAATCTCGTGTTTTGCCTTGATTCTATCACTGCTTAAGACGCGACAGAATTCTGTAGCCTCCTTGGCTCAGGGGTATTGTCGCTACCCGCCAATACACTTGGCCCGGGTTTGCCTCCTCCCTGGGGCTTCCCTCATTTTGTCTTTTCTGTATTCTCATGCCCCTCATCTCATGATGTGTGGTGCGTGAGTTATATGTTGTGCTTTGTGTGAAACGGATACGTTTCCTTTTCACTTGAGCTCATCATTCCTTCCTTTTCCCTTGGGTGGCTTATGTGTTCACAAGGCCCGCCCTTGGGGAGGATTTTCGTTAACGCATTCGATCATCCCTTCTCTGACTTTGTCAGCTATCGGGAATGTTGCGTCTTGGGGTTTTAGGGGACGGTTTCTTAACTGAACCCTGCGAGTCATGCTGGTTGGGTCCGGCAGGGAGTACATCCTTGGCTCGCTCGCTCCGCCGTAAACCACTAGGAGCTAAAGCCCCTCTAAGGGACGGAGCTCCACGACATAACGTTAGTTACCTGGAATGTAACTCCGGTTATATGATTGGAGCGGAGCCCCCTAGACCTGTTGCCCTGCCTTCCCCCGGGTTATGCTGAATAAACTCGGGAGGGTGTTCTCTGGGCTCACAGGTCCTATATAGGGGCAGGCGTGCCCTGACTGGCTGTTGCATCTTGCATAATGAGTTTTCAGTACGGCCGCTGACGCGGCGAGGGTAAACCACTAGGAGCTAAAGCCCCTCTAGGGGATGGAGCGCCACTCATATAACCGGAGTTACATTCCCGGTAACTAACATTTTAGGTCATTTTCCATCTGTTAAGAAAAGCGCCTTCCAATCAACTTTCCTGAATTTGGCTGAATCTGAGCAGACAATATATCCCTCGACACTTCAGAATTCATCCTTCTGTCACATTATCAATAAACACTAGTGACCCAGTGCCATTGGAAGCCATGCATGGCCATGCCATCAGACTCCACCGCGTTTTATAGATGATGTGGTATGCTTCGGATCATAAGCCGCTCCACTTACGCGGTCCGGCAAAAAGCCACAAGCTGCTAACTAATGAGGCAATATGAATTCCATGTACAGTATAGTGTGTGGCATTGGGGGTTAAAGAAGGACAACAATATATTGTTTTGCTGGATGTTGCACAGTGCCCCATGATTGCAAATTATATTTATAATTTTACAAACTCTCCTGAGTATTTTGTACAATATATTCACAGCGGTACTTAAGAGGTTTTCGGCAAAAAGTATCCCATGTACATTACAGTGGGGGGATGGAAAATAAGGCCTTTACACACTGCACTGTTCCAGGCTAAGACTGGCCCCGGGTTAGCTTAGCCTGTGTTCACATAAGAGTTTGTCAACCCTGGGCTAAGGATTCACACTTGTGTTCCTAAGCCCTGGGCTAACGGACAAATACAACGACTTCATGACATCGACTGATCAAGATGCCCACCCTGTCGGTATTTGCTTGAACAACTTTGTCATAACTACGCAAAGAAAGAGAAAAACGTTAGTCAACCTTAATTCTTTCGACATATTTGCTGGATTTACATCCAAAGCAAGCTGCAATAACTACTTCGCTAAGATAGAGCAGGTATAATGAAACGACAAAATTTTGCAGAGTGAAAGGACCAAAACAGACGAAGCTGTTGGTAACGGTGCGCGTCACAAGCATATGGAAATGAAGTGAAAGGGCAGCTTTTGTGATTGGACAATAAACGTTCTATGGTTTGTTCTTGACCCTGTTTCACACTGGTTATTTTGTCACAATTTTTCTGGGGCTAGCCCTGAAAAGTCAGTGCTAACACTGCTCCAGAGCATGGCCAGCTAGCCCTAGGCTAAGGGTGGTGCTTTCCCACTTCAAAATAAGCAAGTGTGAACACTTGCTTAGCCCTGGGCTTAGGAGGCCCTTATAGCCCAGGGCTTAGGATGCTCTTAGCCCTAGGTTAAGGTGCAGCGTAAACACATCTAGTGTGGTTGGATGTATTGCACAATCAATCTCCAAAGCAAATTAACTCAAGCAAATAAAAAACAATAACATCAAAATAGGATTTTTTTTATATTAGATCATGTTCTCCACATTAGCTTATATAAGCTCTAACCATTTCTTCTGTGCTCCACCTTATAATATTCTTTAACCTATGTAAAGTTTTATTGAAATCGTAATTTTGTTTCATTTATAATTTCCCCCACATTGTTTTTCCTTTGAAAATGTAGCCTACACAACACAAATTACAGACACACCACAGACCTTCATTTTGAAGGCAACATATGAAAATCGGAAGTCTTATTGTTGCTGACTAATCTCTAATGTAGAGTGTTACTGTTGCTACCGAAGTTAAATAAATAATAGGCCTGCAAGTATAGAGCGGTACAGTTGTTTTTAACGGTTTAATGAGTGCAATTCCGTTTAATGCCAACTCCTTTACATGAACCGTACACAATCGGTTGCATGGATATCGTGGAGGTAGTAACAGCTGGCTACAATCAATGACGTGCAGATACTTAATCACATAGTTCGCAAACTCCTCTTCAATTTCGCAGTTCGAAATCGAACCTAAACATTTTCTAACTAGAATCGATATCGGTATAGCCCTATATCCGCATGTCATTGTATTTTCTAAGACCATATAGCGTAATTTAATTGACAAAGTAATCATCCCCGCTTGAACGTCATTAGCCGCTGCACAACTTTTGTACATGGCAGCGAAATGTATCTACTACCTTGCTGGTTAAAACAAACAATTAGCTGGTTACAGTCCTAACCTGCATACCAGTCAAGCAGATACAGGTCAGTAACCAAAACAAACGTGTTGTTAGACCGGCATTTGATTTCCAAAGTGGGGCACTTTATCCTTACCAATAACGATTAGTAACTTCAGCACGATGGACGCAAAGCTAATATTCCTAGCATGTATGGCGGCCTAATCCTATGGACTATTAGGCTATTGTCATTCGACATAACCATCCCATATTCACAGTGACAGTGGAATAAAACGATTTAACAAGAGGCTTACAACACTAGTAATTACGGAAACATGAATACATGGCGAATGAAACCATCAAGGATGTCCAGTACCAGTATGCAGTATGACAGGATGCAGCAACACAAAAAGACATCGCAAAGCCCAAATCAACGACATTACAAGTACCAAAGAAATAAGAACGTACTCACAATAACAATGTTCCTTCGACGCTGTAAGCCAGGTGTACATTTCGTAGTTGATCGACTGAAAGTGCCACACAAATCCTTTCACATAAATCCCTTCCCTGATTGAGACAGTCGGTTCCTCGCAATTTCCAGATTTTCTCAAAATAGGCTTTGCCCGTAAATCCGCAACCAAATCCATTTCTTCTCCTCCATTGTGCGTTAAAAAGACAACAGGGCTCAGTACAAATCTAAACAAAAAATCTAACGGAAAGCACTACATCTAAAAAATCTCAAACTCTCAAAAGACAGTTAAAATAAATCTTAGCTGTTCCTGCATTACGTCCTAACTAGTTCTAGTCCTCAGTTAGGTAGCCGGCCCTCCGAGCACACCACCTGAAAAATGCGCACGCAGGCAAGCTAGAAGACTGCTACGTGCCAAAGGCCAGGCTCATTATGGCGAACTCGAAATCTGATTGGTTGAAGAATATGACAATCAACAACCTCCTCCCAAATTGCTTCAACAAAAGATAGGGGATTAACTCGAAATTCTATAGGTCTCAAGATAGATTTTCACCCGGAGACAGCACATGTGGAAAATCTGATTGGATAAAAGCTCTGATTTATCTGAACTGCACTGGAAACAGCACAACCGAGGAGAGAAAAGCAATGAAACTACGTCAGTAGACTGATGGGAATGAACTTTGTAAAATACATCTAGCGTTAATGACAATATATATTAAATTATAAAAAATATAATTTTCTATTTCTCATATCACTAGGCCAGCAAAAAAGGACTCTGGTCAACAGCATTTTCGAAAAATATCGTATTGTATACGAAATAATAACTTTATCAAGTCGTCAATGTTTTGTAATTATTAGCGACATAAAATGTTAACTAGCGTGTCATTAATGACCATTTCTGAAATTTCAGACGTAGTTAAAAAATACAAACCCATTCCCAATTATCGTCTACCTTACTATTTTGTTCAATTGCATTATTTTTCGTTTTTACTGATGTTGCAAATGACAGACTAGAGCGTTTTACCTACCTTACTTGCCGTCCAATAAAGAAAAAAGACTTAACATTACATGTCTGGTCTGCCGCACACGCGGTATTTCACGATTTGCAACTTGTCTGCTAAAGATTGTTTATCAAACAAAGTCAGATACAGGTGACAAGATGAGTGACTCAGAGACAGGAAGGTAATCAAGATTTTAACTTCCGGTCAGATTGGTGAATCGTCTTGTTCAACCG
>JACXGI010001290.1:61330-97384 GCA_016801175.1 Esox masquinongy
GAATTCAGTGGAATGAAAACAAAAATGGCTGCGCACGTAAACAGTAATTAGCCAAACAAGCTCAACATAACCTTCATAAAGGTGTTTTTCACTGATCGTATTTGTCCATTACTAAATATGCAAGAATCGGAATTCATTATTTTTCACCATCTTTAGTGAAATAGTGAATAATCACGTAAATAAAGGCATTATTAACACAAACCATTGTCTGCTGGTTAGCATATATTTTATTGATACAAGTGGAGAGATCATCAGGAAAATAACACATCTTAGAAGGGTGCTCAATAAATATTAAGTATACTGTAACAGTACTAGTGCCCTAAATAATTTCAAAATATAATTTTAACCAGTTGAAATCCGAATACTGCTCCATATCTAATAAGCAACATAGTGTTTATGGGCTGCTGTGGTGGCAATTTTTGTTGTCATAATATACAATTCTGGAATTGTCAGTGCATACTGAAATAATGTGCATTAACGAATCACACTGAGGGGGCTTCAGTGATATTTTAAAATGTACTTGTGAAAAGGATTAAATCTGTCATTTGATGCTACAGAAGTAGCGTTTGAAGCATTTTTCACAAATTCAGAATTGCTGAAAAACCATTACGCCCGACGTAATGGGTCCCAATTGCAAATATGTTCCTTGGGAGGAGATGGACTTATATACCTCTTTTCAAGATTTTATTTTAAACATGGTGAGCTTGCAAATGTGGGGAACCCCAATAGCGCCACCGTGTGGTTGATAAAAAAATCTTTGCAGTCATTTTTTCTGTATGCCCTTGTCAACAGTCCTTGTCAACATACATACCAAGTAGAATTATTATACCATTATCCTTGTAGGAGATGTCTATATATGTGCAAAACCACTCCCCCTCACATGTTCATTGGTCAATAGCATCCATGTTTTTTAACATACTGGCCTGACTGATATAACTTTTGAAGACCATCGTCTATAGATGCCAAATATCAAAGTGCGTGAAGATCGGACATTTGTTGCCAGAGAAGTTAATTTTTTAGTGTTTTTCACAAATTCAAAATGGCCGCCAAACCATTAAAGTGAAGTTAATGAGTCCCAATGGCAAATATGTTCCTTGTGAGGAGGTGGACTTATCTACCTTATTTCATGGCTGTATCTCAAACTGAGTGAGTATGGTGACCTTGCTAGAAGAATAATAATAATGAACCGGAACAAACACAATAGGGTTTCACCAGTGAACTGCTGAAACCCTAATAATAATGAACCGGAACAAACACAATAGGGCTTCACCAGTGAACTGCTGAAACCCTAATAATGAACCGGAACAAACACAATAGGGTTTCACCAGTGAACTGCTGAAACCCTAATAATAAAACAAAAATATTAATTTTATACAATTACAGTGATATTGTGGCATAGGTTTAAGGTTACATGAATGCAAGCATATGTTTGTTTATTTTCAGTAGTCAAGGCTTATGTTATGCCCTCTCCCCCCTTCAGGTTGAGAAGCCCTGTAGAATACTAAAAAACCAAAAAATGAAATGGAAAAAAAAATGTTGTCATTGCATATGTAGTACAGCAACAGCTCATCAATCCTACAGTCACCTGAAACTGACCTGGACTCAACTTAACCAGCTACATCTGTTGACCACAAGGCTGAGGACAGACCATCATTAGAACCATCATTAGAACCTGGCACGTCTAATTACCAAAGACCTGCCCAAAAAAACAACCTTGGAGTGTCTCTCTAGGTGCATCCTCCCTCGACTCTTCTTAATCCTCCTCGAGAGCACCAAAGAAAATGAGGAAGAACGATTAACTGACAGCTTGACTTAAACTTCTGTATCAGTGCAGAAAAGAGAGGGAAGAGAGACATGCCATGCTCACTACAGAGCTTGATGACGATTTAACAAGATTTTGTCACACCATAGGTGACCTGATCCGCAAATTGCCACAACATTTAACACTAGAACCGCCAAATGCCTACACCAATTGACATTTAAGTTTGTAATTAAAATAAAATTGCCATTTTGAAAGCTACACCCTCCTCCTTCCATGACTTTTCCTAAATAGGCGTATATTACATTGTTCCGTTGTCGGAATTCAGAAAACAGAAAACTATATAGAGACTATTTACCTGTTTTTTTTACCCTGTTTTCCAACTTAATCCGCCAACAGCCCACACCATTTAGCGTTGCTACCCAAATGGTACCCAGGCGCTAAATCACCCCTCACTGAATGCATGACGTCAATGGATGAATGCGCAATACTCCCAGATGAATAAAAACTTAACTAGGCTACTATTGAAACATAATACACATGATATAGGCTACTTATCACACGGGTTACCGTTTTTCAATAGGATATTCAGCTTATTGTGTAGGCTAATTAATCAAATGTAAATCGAAAATATGAATCTACATAATTTTAGGAGGGAAAGAGAAACTAAATCGCACACATATCCTACGCGCCGTTCACAGCCTATTCATTTCGGAACCATTCATTTCGGACCCAAATCAACTCGATAGCCCCACTACAACCCCGGGAGAGACCTGTAAAGACACGCTATTCACAGCCTATTCATATCGGACCTCGTCTTTTTCTAATAACTCCTCTTGGTTTTTTGATAACTTATGTTACCTATAGAACAATCTTATATGCCAGTAATCTAAGAGACTAGAGCTATGCATTGTCATTGAAATCAACTCGATAACCCCACTACAACCCCCGGGAGAGACCTGAAAAGACGTGCTGTTCACAGCCTATTCATTTCGGATCGCGTCTTTTTCTATGTATTTTGTTTTTGTCGTTTTTTTTCATGTGATGAGACTTTCAATACAAACACATTCTTGTATTTTTCAAATTCATTAACCATTTAAAACAAATTCTGTAATTCATTATTTTTTAGATTATAGTTTGAGACGACCTAGTAGATGAACTGTTGCTCTGGCTGGATGGTGATGCTACGGAGGAGAATGTCCATGCTAATAGGGAAGATTCATATGCTAATGACGCCAAACGGCGTTGGGCTCTGGCGGTTACTGGGGGTCAAAAAGGCTTGGTGGTTCTGGTGTTAAAAGATCTAGCCAAGTTCAATATCCATCAGCTTTTATTCGAGATGGGGAAAGAGTGCGCTGGAGACATGGCTGAAGACACTTCGAATACACAACCTGATGTGACTGAAGTACTCATTTTTTCAGAGTTTTTTTATTTTAGTGAAAATAATTTATCTTTTGAGTTATTTGATTAAATATTGTTAAATTAAATTTTTATCGTTTTATATAAAATGCAGAGAAATTGCACAAGTATTTTGTTCAAATGTAGCAAGAATTCTCAGAACAACCGCTAATCTCTCCGAGGAGGTTATAGGTGTGGAGTGGGTGGATTGATGTGTAATAAAGGGTTCCAAGCGATGCAGAATAGCGTTAAAACGATTAGCCGACATCCTGAAATATTTTAAATGCATCGCTTCGTAAATGTTACGCATCTGCTGAACAGGCACACTGTATTCTCCCTCTGCTCAAGACATTCTCTCCATCTACTCAAGACATTCTCTCAATCTGCTCAAGACATATTCAAAGGCTTAGTTGACCACCTCCTTTTGAGTCTCCTATCTCTGGTTCTAATTAACTGAATGCAAATCAGTTCTTCCAACTCATCATCCATCTCCTCCACATTTAATTTAACTAGTTCTCTCAAACGCGCCATTCAAGAAATTGTCTTCCCTGATCTAGCTAGGAAGCTATTATATTGTTTACCAACTATACAGTTACTTCTTCTGTGAAGCTTTCCTGCTCTACAAGCGAACAAACCTACATTTTGAGCAAGTGCAAAAAATGTAATGGCTATCTACACACCTATAAATGCTGAGCACGTCTCGGCACACCCACACATGTCATTAAGAACGCAGACCTGCAGAAGTATAAATCAAGCTTGAGACTTGCTTACTTCAACCAGTGTTAAGCTGAGCTTGAAGCTGTTGTCCTGTGAGCTGCCTATCACGCAAGCTGTTGACTCAGAAACTGGTCTTCTGATTCTGTTGTGGCTTTGAGTCTGCCAAACTTCTTCCTGTCAGAGTTTCCTCCAGTTTCCAAGTGCCTTCTGTTGGTATTCTGTATTCACAGATGTCTGTATTCACTGACATCTTGGCTGTCTTTGCAATTTCTCTAAAGGAAAGATCTACACTTTTAATGGTTATAATTGCCTGTCTTAATTGCCTTTTTCTCACCATTATTTTTTTTTAATGAAACCTTTATTTAACCAGGTTATCCACAATCTCTTTTACAAGAGGGACCTGGCCAAAAATAGCAGCACACAGAAGTTACAGTACATAAAATCACAACATAAAACAAATTACCATCGTTCCAATTAAGATCAAATTTCAAAACATTTACAGCAACCCATTTCAATATCTATCACGACTGCTCCTCAGGGGCGCACCCCTCCCAATCCACCAGATATTGAAGGCGCCCCTCCAGCAACGAGCGGACCGCATAAGCAGCCCGCCTGTCAATCTACAGTGGAGGGGCGGGGCGTCATGGGAGCCTGCGAGGGGACCAGCCACCACCGGCCTAAGGAAAGAAACATGAAAGGTATTAGCAATCCTGTAGTCCGGCGGCAACTGCAGAGAGTAAGACACGTCGTTGACCTGGCGGACCACCTTGAACGGTCCCACAAACCATGGCCCAAGCTTCCGGCAGGGCAGGCGAAGGGGGAGGTTCCGGGTCGAAAGCCAGACACGATCGTCCAGCTGAAACTGAGGTGCTTCACTGCGTCGTCAGTCTGTCTGCTCTTTCTGTCAGCGGACTGCCCGCTGAAGGTGCATGTGCGCTGCATTCCAGACCACTTCTGTTCGCTGAAACCAGTCATCCACGACTGGAACGTCGGCCTGGCTCAGGTGCCAGGGAGCTAGGGCCGGTTGGTACCCAAGCACACATTGAAACTGAGTCATGTTGGTAGAAGCATGGTGTAATGAATTTTGGGCGTACTCTGCCCAGGGTACATACCCGGCCCAGTCCCCTGGCCTGTCGTGACAGTAAGACCGCAGGAACCTCCCCAGCTCTTGGTTCTGTTGCCCAACCTGCCCTTTCGATTCAGGTCGGTATCTGGATGTCAGGCTCACTGCGACCTCCAGCCACTCCATAAATGCTCTCCATACCCATGAGGTGAACTGGGGGCAGTAGTCGGATACAATGTCTTCCGGAATACCGTAGTGTCAAAAGACATGCTGAAACATTGATTCTTCAGCTTGTAGGGCAGTGGGCAGCCTAGCTAAGGGCAGGAACTTGCAGGCTTCACAGAAACGGTCAACAACAACCATAATGGTTGTACAGCCTCTGGAGGGAGGCAAGTCAGTAACAAAGCCTATTGAGAGATGAGACCAGAGTCTTTGGGGAATGGGTAGCAGATGCAATTTCCCGTAGGGTAAATGGTGGGGGGGATTTGCTTTTGGCGCAGACTGTGCAGGACTGTACGTATTCCCGGACTTCAAGGCCGAGGTGTGGCCACCAGCATTTGCATGCCAGGGTGTCTACAGTGCATGCCATACCTGGATGCCCTGTTGCGGGTGAGGTGTGGGCCCATGTGATCAGTCGATCCCTTATTTCGGGCAGGACGTACGTGCGATTTGGCGGACACAAAGCCGGAGGAGGCTTTGGCGTTCCTGGACCTTGGCCTGTAAGACAACACAAACTCAAATCTGGAAAAGAACAACACCCACCTGGCCTGTTGGGAATTGTGCCGCTCAGCTGTCCTTATGTACTCAAGGTTCCGGTGATCCGTGAGAACTAAAAACGTGTGTTTCGCCCCCTCCAGCCACTGCCTCCAGTGCTCCAAAGCCTTCTTCACAGCCGACAGTTCCCGATCTCCCACATCGTAATTCTGTTCTGCTGGGTTGAGCTTATAAGAGAACAAGGCACAGGGATACAGCTTGGGGGGCTTACCTTGTCTCTGCGAAAACACGGCCCTGATCCCCACATCTGAGGCATCCACCTCGAGGACAAAAGGCAGGCAGCCATCTGGGTGTTTCAAAAGCGGTGCTGAGGTGAACTGGTCCTTCAGATGGTGAAATGCCATTTCCGCCTCCGGAATCCAGCGTAATTTCCCTGCACCTCCCGGTAGAAGCGAAGTGAGGGGGGCTGCAACACTGCTGAAGTTACGTATAAACCGCCAGTAATAGTTGGAGAAACCTAAAAACCTCTGTAACGTCTTGCTGTTGTTCGGTGTGGGCCACTCTTGCACTGCTCTTATCGTTGTTCAGGGTAATATCGGACATGTTGATGTCATACCCCAAAAACAAGATTCCCTCCTGATGGAATAGGCATTTCTCTGCTTTGACATACAGCTGGTTGTCTAGTAGGCGCTGTAAGACGGTTCTGACATGGGTCACATGGGCCTCGTAGGAGGGGGATTATATCAAAAAGTCATCAATGTAAACTATGACGAAGCATCCCATCATGTCCCGGAATACATTATTGATGAAGGCCTGGAAGACAGAGGTTGGCTAATCCATAAGGCATGACTAGGTACTCGTAATGTCCTGTAGGGGTGCAAAAGGCTGTTTTCCGATTGCCCACCCTTGCATATTCTGATGAGATTATAAGCGCTGCGTAAGTCCAATTTGGTGAACCATCAGACACCGTGCAATTGTTCAAAACTGGTGGTTATAAGAGGTAAAGGGTAACAGTATTTAACAGAGACATTGTTTAATCCTCAATCTATACACGGTCTCAGGCCCCATCTTTTTTCTTAATGAAGAGGAAACTGGAGGAAGCCGGAAAAACAGAATGGCGTTTGAACCCCTGCTGCATCGTCTCTTGTATATACACCTCCATAGCTTGTGTCCCTGCACAAGAGAGGGGATAAACCTGGCCTCTTGTTAATGGCGCCCCGGGTAGGAGGTTTATCGCGCAGTCTCCTGGCCGATGGGGGGCAGTTGAGTGAGTTTGGTCTTTGAGAACGCTTCGGCTAGGTCACAATAGGGGTCAGGTATAATGGGGGCAGGTTCATTACACAGACTCTCAATGGTAGTTGCACCGGGATGGCCAAACACTGTGTCTTGCACCTGGGGGACCAGTCCCTAATCGCGCCTAGCGTCCAAGAGATCAGAGGGTTGTGTAAGCGCAGACACGGCATCCCTAAAACCATTGCATTATGGGGCGTGCGTAACACCTTAAATGACAGTTCCTCCTGATGCTGGGACCCCATCAAAACATGGAGTGTCACCATTTAATGTGTGATGGTCACTGTTCCTAACGGTTTGCCATCCAAGCCCTCGATGGCGAGGGGCTTTGCCAACGGTCTCACCGGTATGTCCCAGGCTGTCAGTGCTGATCTATGAATTTGCCCGCAGAACCTGAATCTATCAATACTTTTAGACATGGCTGGTTACGGAGGCCCTGCAGCACTACATCTACCAACACAGGGCCACCCTCGGAACAGGCAGAGGAATTAAGTAAGTCTACCTGCGTCGGTGAGCCAGGTGATCCACCCGGGCTGGAGGCGTCCATTCGGGAGGCCAGCAAAGGGCACTGTCTTCTCCAATACCCTGGTTCCACGCGGTACAAACACACTCCGTCCCTCAACCTTCGCTGGCGTTCGGCGGCAGACAATCACGTGGAATCCACTTCAATGGCCTCCTCTCTAACGGGAGGGTTGTCGATGACGCTTGCCGCCGTACCCTCCTGCGTCCCTGGATTATATTATCCAGGCGAATGGCAACCCGTACAAGCTGGTCCAACCCCAATTCCTCATCTCTGCAGGCGAGTTTGTAATGTAAGTCCATCTGCAGACCTTGCCTGAAGAGCTCAATGAGTGCAGCGTTATTTCAACCACTCCCCACTGCCACAGTGTGAAGCTGGCGGGGCATAATTGGCGGCTGACCTGTTGCCTTGTCACAGCTGAAGCAACTGCTCTCCTGTATCCCTTCCTTCACTCGGGTGATCGAAGACGGCCCTGAACAATTTCTTGAACTCAGTGTACACTCCAAGTGCAGGGTGACCATGGCGCCAAAGCACTGTGGCCCACTCCGTGGCGTGCGCTGTGCGTCCGTAGGAGGGGAATCGAGGTGGGAAGTGAAATGGAGTTTGCATTGGAGTAGGAAGCTCTTGCAGGTAACTGCGTTGCCTTCCTAACAGTCGGGAGCAGAGGGTCTCAGTACTGCTCTTGCTTCTGCAGCTGTCATTCTCTCCTGGTTGTCTGGGGCAGGTGGATTCTGGGCAGGCGGATTCTGGGCTGTAGGCAACGCTCGCTCCAACCATAGCCAGCACATCGTTCATCGCCACGCCTACATGGGACAGTTGGAGATCATGCATCTCAAACGTCTGTTCTAGCGCCTCACTCGTCGGGGTGGTCGAAGTCCTGCTGTTCCCATGTTGGAAGGTCGTTGATTCTGTTACGTGTGAGGATGGTGGAAACAGTTGTGAGGACACCAGTGATGAAGGGTTGGACAGGTAGGTTAATTTGTCTTGACAAACAAAAGATTCCTAAATGGAGTGTAATAGAAGCTGGACACACCGGCCCTGGATGAAAAGCATAATATGCCAAAAACCTGGCAGAAACGAACAAAGGAACTCAGAACAGTGCTACCACTATGGATACTAGAGCAAACACTGAATCAACAACAAAAACCCTTTTCCCACCTTAAGACTAAATACCCCACTGATTTCCAAATAAGCAGCAGGTGTGTAGAATGCCCAGTTCTAGTCCCTTTGGAACTGGAATCCTTCTGAAGGAAGGTGGCGCAGAACCAGTGGTGGCTAGTAGGAAGGAGACGCTGAACGCTGGATCAAGGAGAGGGGAGGGTGGATCCAGCGGTGACGTGACAATGACCAGTAGTGTATGTTCAGTTGTGCAGTGGTTAAGGAAGAAATTTGACATTTGCTAATTATTTTTGAATGCAGAATACCACAGAAAACCTTTCCCAAGTTGCTGTTACCAGATTCCTCAGTAGTTATTAGGATTTATCTCCACTTTAGTGGATTGGAGAAATAAGTCCCTGGTTCCAGATGTCAGGAAAGCAGACAGACGTTAGTACCATGTTGAACAACTTAAGCATGTCATTTTGGAACTTGGGTGTGCAGTTTTTCAGTAACTAATTTCTGATGTTGTCAAGACCACAAAGTTTCAGAAACAGAAAGAGTTTTACTGTCTAGTAAGTTTCACAACAAACAAGGAATTTGTTCTGGTCATTGGTGTAACAATTTATACATAAGGAATAAGGGAAATAAAAACAAATAAGAACAGTGGACTGAGCATAGAAATAGTAGACTGTGTATTCACAAATTCCTAAAAAATAACTTTAAAAAGTTAGCTTTTCATCAAGTTTTAGTTTAATCTAGTTTTCATCTTTGAGTTATAGGGTAATATATAGGGTTTTGGTTGTTTTTGAGGTTGTTATATTTTTCTAGAATTTCTAATTGGTTATGTTTAAGTCTTTTTGTGGAATTCCTCCATATTCCTTCATCTTGCATAGGTATTTCTTTTGCTTTTGTTGTGCTTTAGTTGTCTCACATTTCCCAGAACTGATTTTGGTCAATAGCTTTTTTAGTTTTATGAATTGTCTTGTAAGTGCAGTTAATTTCAGGATATGTTTGTATTGTTTCAAAGTTTTAAAGGACTCATGAAGTAATTCTCTTTTGATACTTGTCTCAAGTGTTTTCTTATTGTTTTACATTCATTATCAAACCATTTTTCTGAAAATGTGTTTTGTTGTTGTACTGTACTCATACTGTTCAATAAAAATAAAGTTGAATCTAATCTAATCCAATAACCTTTTTTAGATATGCTTTTGATGCTTGTTATGTCCCTTAAAGCCTATACTACGAAGTTCAACATGACCAGCATTTCTTTTTGTTAGCTGGCTTCACTAAGCCTAACAATCATAAAGTGGTGTCACAGGGGTGGTTATCAATTTGTTAAATCAACCCAGGTTTTCCAAATCTAGCGACGATCGCATTCACATAAAAGGGGTGGCATATGGTCATTGCACCATATGACCAATTGCAAACATGGACATGTCTACCAGAGCCGCTCAAGTCTATCAGAGCTCCTCACTCAAGAGAAGCAAATGAGAAGAATATAAAATATATAGAAATATAGAAATAAGAAGAATATAAAAATATAATCCAGGCTAAAAGACAGTTGCTGCTGCCAAAAGCAGGAAGGAAAGCTAGCAAAAAATTGCAGACTGTGTAACAGTCTGTAAGTTACAAGGCTCATCAATATCACTGCCCCATCATTCAGGCACAACTAGATCTGACTATAATTACAATTTTGTACTCTACTGAATTAATTAAAGAGTTTCTGTGGAATCATATGAATATATGTTTCATTGAAAGTTAAATATGCCTAGATAAATAAGAACAACAGAAACATCTTAGATTCTCTCTCTGTAGGTCACACTCTGCACACCTCAGGAATGTGGAATGTTTACAATGACCATTTGGCATGGGGGTTCTTGGGAAGCTGTGATCTGTGATAGGTAGACACGCCCTTCAATATATTTAACCACAAGCAACCATCTTTACAGTGAGATAGATTGAACATGTAATATCAGGCAACTCTGCTGCAGTGCTTTTAATTAAAGCTTCTCTTCCTTGATTTTCGACCGAGTATGTTCTTACTAAGGTAACCACTATTAGAACAATATATATTCCAACATTGCTTAGATAAATTCTTATGGCGTGTAAGACAATGTTTGCCGTATTCTTTCAGTTGCAACCCTGGCAGTGTTAAGCGGTCCTGAGAGCAAATAAAAAAAAAACATCTTGACAAAGATACAGAATTCCCTCCGCTGAAAATATGTATCTTTCATAAAGACACTCGTCGGAGAAAGCCAATGGGATTTGTCGGTCTCTAAATATTTGTGCTTTTCTAAGAGATACTCTCAGTATCTACGCACCAAGCTCCATGGGATCTTCTAAGAATGGTGGCGCCATTTTCAATTGAGAATTGATTGGTCAGTAGGCGGTGCTTTTATACATGTTGATCTGTTATCTCGAATATAACCTGCTCCGGATCAGGTTAGGTGCACAGCATAAGTTACTATGGTGATGTAACCTGGTAACAAATGAACCACCGTCGTGACACTGACAACCCAGGGTTGGTGATTGCCAACAAGGGGTTTGCCACCAAGTACTAAGTCATGTTTTGCAGAGGGGATCTAATACTTATTTCACTCATTAAAATGGAAATCAATTTATAACATTTTTGACATGCATTTTTCTGGATTTTTTTGTTGTTATTCTGTCTCTCACTGTTCAAATAAACCTACCATTAAAATTATAGACTGATCATTTCTTTGTCAGTGGGCAAACGTACAAAATCAGCAGGGGATCAAATACTTTTTCCCCTCACTGTATGTATAAACCACCACAAATAGTTTGATGTAAAACTAACACTGGTGCTCCTAGACACACGTTGTATATTCGCCTCCACAGTCTCTGGTATCCGATCTGGCACGCTCCTCGAAATCAACCTGGGCTTTGTTTCCTTATCCGCTGCCCCGAATAGCATCACTTGTATCACGGACAGCGATTCAGAATGATATACAGGTGCATCTCAAAAAATTTGAATATCGTGGAAAAGTTGATTTTTTCGGTAATTCAAATCAATAAGTGACACCATATATTCTAGACTCATTACACAAAGTGAAACATTTCAAGCCTTTTTTGTTTCAATCTTGATGATTACGGCTTACAGCTCATGGAAACCAAAAATCCAGTATCTCAAAATATTAGAATAAAAAATATGTTGACCTGATAAGAGCTCTAATCAGTTAATTAACTCCCTGAGTCGTCAGTACCCGCAACCACAATCATGGGAAAGACTGCTGACTTGACAGTTGTCCAGAAGACACTCAATGACACCCTCCACGAGGAGGGTAAGCCATAGAAGGTCATTGCTGAAAGGGCCGGCTGTTCGCAGAGTGCTGTATCAAAGCATATTCATGGAAAGTTGACTGGAAGGGAAAAGTGTGGTAGGAAAAGGTGCACAAGCAACAGGGATGACCGCAGCCTTGAGAGGATTGTGAAGCAAAGCCGATTCAAGAACTTGGGGGAGCTTCACAAGGAGTGGACTGAGGCTGGAGTCAGTGCATCAAGAGCCACCACGCACAGATGTGTCCAGGAAATGGGCTACAAGTGTCGCATTCCTAGTGTCAAGCCACTCCTGAACCAGAGACAACGTCAGAAGCTTCTTTCCTGGGTGAAGGAGAAATTGAACTGGACCGTTGCTCAGTGGTCCAAAGTTCTCCGTTCAGATGAAAGTAAATTTTGAATTTCATTTGGAAATCAAGGTCCCAGAGTCTGGAGGATGAGTGGAGAGGCACAGAATCCAAGTTGCTTGAAGTTGAGTGTGAAGTTTCCACAGTCTGTAGTGATTTGGGGTGCCATATCATCTTATTTTTCATTATCCCCAATCAAAGGCAGCTGCTCCCTATTGCCTCTGATTGGGGATCCTATTCGAGTTGCTTTAGTTCTGCTCTCATTTGTTGGTCATTGTTTGTAGTTAGCGTTGTGTTCTGCTGCTCTTCAGTTCACGGTCGTACTCTCCTTTTGTTGTTTTTCTGTTTGTTTTCTTGTAAAAAGAACATTAAAAGGATGTTCCCTAGCTCTGCGTCTTGTGTCCTGCCTACACTGAACCGTGACAACCAGGAGATTTTAGAGCACTTCATGCTTCTATCTGCTGACAAGCTTTATGGAGTTGCTGATTTCCTTTTCCAGCAGGACTTGGTACTTACCCACAGTGCCAAAACGACTGGTAACTCGCTATATTATATTGCAAGAAGTGGAAAGTTTCACCTGACTCTGTGCCTGTTCACGATTCATTTGAATCCATCGCCCTACAGCTGAATGGGCCTACTCCTACTATTGTGGCCACTGTCTATCGTCCACCCAAGCCCAATAATGATTTCATAAATTAATTCAACGCTTTTCTTACCCATATCTGCTCACCTTCCCCTAACAAAATATTGTTGGAGGGTTTTAATATACATATGGACAATATCAAGAATGCTTATACAAGGGATTTTACATCTTGCCTGGACAGTTTTGGATTGGAGCAGCATATCAATTTTCCCACTCACTCCGAAGGTTTTGGACTTGATATGCTGCTCTGGTGTTGCTCCTACTAGTTGTACTGCAGATGACCTTCCCATCTCTGATCACTTGTTAATGTCTTTTAATATTAACTTTACATTGTCCAAAATAAAAATGCCACGTGTCATCTCATTCCGTAATATTAAGGACATTAACTTAAACGTCCTCTCTCGTGATATTGACTGCCTCCCCAGTATAAACTGTTTATCCACCCCTGATGAACCGGTTTCTCATTACAATGATGGACTACATAATATTTTAAATTCTCTGGCTCCTTTAAAAATGCGGACTGTTTTCTTTACCCATTCTGCCCCATGGTTTAAATCTGAACTACGCCAGATCAAAGTAAAAGGTCGTCGCTTGGAACGCCTTCACAAGAAATCTGGACTTGTTGTTCACAAAGAAATGTATAATGACCACATTCTTAACTACATTGACGCTCTTTCTACAGCCAAATCCACTTATTATGCAGGCTTAATTAGTTCAAGTGAAGCAAACACCAGAGCCCTGTTTTCTATGGTCATCAACATATTACGACCACCGGACTCTCTTGCACCTCATCTGTACTCAAATGTTTATTGTAACTCTCTAATGTCATTTTTTAACGCCAAAGTTCATAAGATTCACTAGCAACTGACTACTAATACCTCTCACAGTCTGTCTCTCTCAGGTCTCTCAGCCCCTCTTTCTCGTTCATTTTTAAGTTTCATGGTTCCTTCTGTCGCTGAAATATCTGATCTTATTCGAAAGGCAAAGCCAATTACTTGTCAGCTGGACCCTCTACCTACCATTCTGGTAAAAGCCTGCTTACCCTCTCTGTCCTCCCTAATAACTACCATTATACATTCCTATCTCACTTCTGGCATTGTTCCTTCACCTCTAAAATCTGCTGCAATAACTCCTATACTTAAGAAACTGGTGCAGACCCCAACAATTTCAATAACCTCCATCCTATTTCTAATCTAAAATCCTCGAAAAAACAATTGCATCTCAGGTTCATCCACACTTGTCTGACAATAACCTCTACGAACAATTCCAATCTGGTTTCCGCCCCTGCCATAGCACTGAAACAGCACTGGTAAAAATCACTAATGATCTTCTCATGGCAGCTGACTCTGGACTATTAACCGTTCTCATCCTCCTTGATCTGAGTGCGGCCTTTGACACCATCTCTCATAACATCCTCCTTGACAGACTAGTCTCTATTGGTATAACTGATACACCCTTGGACTGGTTAAAATCCTATCTGTCTGGCTGCACTCAGTTCATCCAACTCAGAACTTTCAAATCACATCCATCTCCTGCCACTACCGGTGCTCCCCAGGGCTTTGTCCTGGGGCCCCTTCTGTATATCATCTATCTACTTCCTCTTGGCCATATCTTCTGTAAATTCAATGTCCATTTCCACTGCTATGCAGATGACACCCAGCTATACTTGTCAACCAAACCTACCTCCACCCTCCCACCCACCTCCCTCTCTGATTGCGTAATGGAAATCAAATCCTGGTTTTACTGCAACTTCCTCAAACTTAACAATGACAAAACTGAGGTTCTCATTGGCACCATATCCACACTGACAAAAGATGATAGTTTCTCTCTTACCATTGATAACTCCTCTGTTTCTCCCTTCCCTCAGGTTAAGAGTCTGTGTGTCATCCATGACAGCACACTTTCATTTCAAGCTCACATTAATTCTGTCACTCGGTCTGCATACTTCCATTTACATAACATCAATCGTCTCCGTCCGTCTCTCTCACCCACTAGTACAGCCATTCTCGTTCACACCCTGGTTACATCCCGTATTGATTAATGTAATTCTCTTCTTTTTGGTCTTCCTCTACAACTTACACATAAACTTTGACTGGTTCAGAACTCTGCCGCTCATATCTTCACCAGAACATCTTCTATTAATCACATCACTCCTGTTCTTCAGCAGCTACATTGGATCCCAGTAAAATACCGCATTGATTTTAAGATTCTGCTCCTCACCTTCAAGACCATTCACAATCTCGCTCCTCTGTACCTCACTGACCTCCTTCATATCAACATACCCACCCGTACTCTCAGGTCTTCTTCTATTCACCTCACTGCACCTCCTGCCTGTTTGACCACTATGGGGTTTAGAGCCTTCAGCCGCTCTGCGTAACATCAACTCGCTTTCCATTTTCAAAACCCGCCTGAAAACATCTTTTCACACTGGCATTTCTAACATGATCATTATTCATCTGTTTTTAGCAATGTTTTGTTGTTATTATTATTATTTTTGTCTTGTATGGTGACCTTGAGTGTTGAGAAAGGCGTCTATAAATAAAATGTCTTATAATTATTATTAACTGGTTTGCTGCCCATGGTATTACTATGCTTGATTGGCCAGCCGACTCGCCTGACCTGAACCCAATACAGAATCTATGGAGTATTGTCAAGAGTTAAATGAGATACACCAGACCCAACAACACAGACAAACTGAAGGCCGCTATAAAAGCAACCTGGGCTTCCATAACACCTCAGTAATGCCACAGGCTGGTTGCCTCCATGACACGATGCATTGATGCAGTAATTCGTGCAAAAGGAGTCCTGACCAAGGATTGAGTGCATAAATTAACATACTTAGGAAACGTTTACAGGTGTTTTGAGTTAAATAGCTGATTAGAGATCTCAGACCCACATTTCTTTATTATATATTTTTTATTCTAGTAGTTTGAGATACTGGATTTTTGATTTATATGAGCTGTAAGCCGTAATCATCAAGACTGAAACAAAAAAGGCTTGAAATGTTTCACTTTGTGTAATGAATCTAGAATATATGAAGGTGTCCCTTTTTAATTTGACTTATGGGAAAAAAACGAACTTTTCCACGATATTCAAATTTTTTGTGAGGCACCTGTATTAACAAACACAAGGCTTAGTGAACTGCTCCCTCTCTGATGTCAAGGGGAAGAGAGGAAAAAGAAATGTGAGTGGAGTGTGATAGATCCCCTGTCTGAGTTTCTCAAAATTATGGATCTTTCTTGTCCTATTTACAAATGCTTGCACACAGTACACCAGATTTGAAGACCTAATGTTCAAAACCTTAAAGATAGTATATAGCCTCTATTTCTGCAAGGACAGCAACTTCAAAGCTATATTGAAACAGCTGATAAGCATTTATGAATGAACAGACCATTGAAACTTTGGGAAATAGCTGATTTACTTGTAATTGTGTTTTATTTTTACACATTTGGATCAAAAGGTTCTTTTTTTTGTGGATCACTGGCAGCAATGTCATGTTGCTAATAAAGCTTTTACTGCAGCAGTTCTGTTGCTTACTATTTTTTTCTACTGTACATTCTATAAAGTAAAGATGACTCATTCACTTTTAGATAGTATGTTGCCAAAAACTTAGGAGGACCACACCTATGACTACCAGACCCAAAGGGCTTGTAGCTGTCCCTGTCCAAAGTCCTCCTGGTTGTGTTGCGGATCAAGTAGCTGACCATACCTGACGATTTCGACTGCCAGTCCGCTGATGCCCTTCCCCGATTGTCCCTGTCCTTGTCCATCTGGTCATGCTTCTGTTTCATAAACTCTAGACACAGCCCACATACATTCATTAATTATTACAATTTGTACTCTTAAAATGTTCACCCGGCACAGCCAGAAGAGGACTGGCCACCCCTCAGTCTGGTTCCTCTCTAGGTCTCTTCCTAAGTTTTGACCCTTTTAGGGAGTTTTTCCTAGCCACTGCATCAACACTGCTGTTGCTTGCTCTTTGGGGTTTCAGGCTGGGTGTTGGTAAAAGCACTTTGACAACTGCTGACGTAAAAAGGGCCTCATAAAATAAATTTGATTGATTGATTGATAAAAAAATGCACACATTCGACACTTAACCAAAAAAAATTTAGAGTGGTTTACAGTAAAAGGAAACTGATTTATAAAAAACAATGGATTTCATATTGTCTATTTTATGCCGGTAGAACTGAAACATGAAAATTAATGCCGTTTTTGTAATGCCATCAACTGTTAATATTTTGAAAGTCGTGCTATGATTGACTATATGGCCTCTTGGATAGAAAACGTGCTAATGTGTTGAATTGATATTGAGTCACGTTTGCCGTGTTTTAAAAGACCTGGTGCAAGTAGAGAAAGTTTTTTGCATTTTTAAATGTAGAGTTGGCATTTAATTAACAAAATGTGGTTTTGAGCAGAAAATTAACTATTTGGCTAATTATGTGATGTAGGTGCATTGCTGTGTGAAGAGTTTAGAAAATGTATCTTAAGCATAGGTCAACGCTTGTTAGTAATAAAGACGTGTTTTCCCATATTGTTGGAAAAGATTTTGTGGTGCAACAATTTGCTGTGTGCGCCCATTGAAAAGGAAAATTGGAATGTGGGGTTCGTATCCAAAATTTCTCTTGCTTTTCCAGCTTGCTTTACCCCTTATAATATTCATCCATTATAATATTTTGGATGACCAAGATGTGTGGGTGAAAGGGGTTTCATAGGATGCAGTAAAAGAAACAACAATAAATAGTGATTTTTAAATTGAAAAAAAGGATAATCTGGATTCGATCTGGCGTATTCTTGCTCAGAAGTCGGTGACACTACGCATTAAACCTCTACCTAAGTAGGGATAATCTAAACACTTTTAATTCAATTTCTAAACAAGGTGTTTATTAGAGATCGGTGTTCTAAAGTATCAACACGGGCGCTGAGGCACCGGAGAACAGTGGAAATCGGCACTTTGCAACAAGCACTTTAAAACGTTTTACTACTCACCAGGCTAACATTAAACAATTGTCACCCAACTAACTCTCACAATCTCTCAGTAATCTCACACGTCTCTCTTGCAACAAGTTTACACAATTAATTCAAAGTTGTTGGAATTGCCACCACGTCTTCAAAACCAGAGATAGTCAGGTGTCGGACACTCAACCGACACTGGTTTCGTTCAATATCATGTGACAAAGTGTTTTGACACCTGCCCTAACGTGACCAGAAGCATTTGTGTTTCAAAGCATGTTTCAGAGCATAGCATCACTCCTCGAGTCATTGTTCCAATGCAGTGAGTATTGGAAAGACTGGAACAGCCCATCACTACTTTTCAATACGCTTTTTTTACAATGCATCAATTACAATTTTTTGGATGATAAAGTCAGAGTCATACGATGCACTAAATGAAAGGAAAGATTTGAAAACAATAAATAGTGGTGTTTCAAATGGAAAAAGTTGCCAAAAGTTTGTGTAGTCCCGCAGGGATATCCGTAACACTACCCACTGAGCCACCTCTAAAATGTACTTGCTAAGATTGTACCGAAATTGCTAATACCATGTCCATTAGAGGTTGCATACTTTAGGAGTTACTATCATAGATAATATAACATATCTATGGTTATAGCTACCGACTAGGCTAACTTGCAATAAAGTGATGGCACTCGTTCAAAGTCATTGGTATTTCACCTGGTTTTCCAAACCTGAGGCAGTCAGTTGTTTATGATGTAGCAACACAGGTTTTGTTCAATAACACGTGATCTTTCGACATCCAACGTCACGTGACTAGAACGTTATGCAGTAAGTGTCGAACAGATCAGAACAGTATCGAAACAGTATTGAGCGAGTGTTGAGCAGCCCATCACTAGGGACAGGGGAATAGGGGGAGGTTGTGCCACCTTTGTAAAAGAAGCATTCCTGTATAGATTGGTAGGTAAGGGTGCTGAGCAGGAATATATTATTGTTGAAGTTTAGGATAGAGAGGGGGTGCTTGTGGTTATAAATTTTTACACCCCGTGTCTGAGACTGGAACAGGAAAAACGGGAGTGTGTGGAGGGTCAGATGAAAGGTGATGTGGCGTGGGGATTTTAATGCACACAGTACGCTTTGGGGGTTTACAGAGAGATGGCAACAGGGGTGGACAAAGGAATGTGGAACAGCAGTAGGGGCAAGAAATAGGGCTTTCAGGTTATTGAAAAGGACACAATTTCCAGCTTATGATTAAGTATAAGCAGGCTCAGGCCCTGTTTAGGAGAACTATAGAGTAGGCTATGAGGGGCTGTTGGGGGCAGTTTTGTAATACCATTGGAAGGGCAACACCCGTATGGGGCATGGTAAAGAGGATGAGTGTCGTCAGAAGGGAGTGGGATTATCTGGTGTTGGGTAGTGGGGATGTCATGGCAGTGACGAATGACGAAAATACCATAAAGATGATGGCAAAAGCCTTTGTTCAGGTCCATAGTTCAGCTAACCTGTCAGAGGATGAGCAAAGAGGAAAGGACAGAACTAGAGGGGTGTGCTCGATAGGAAGGGGGATGTCAACAATGCTCTGAATGCTCCATTTACTATGGCTGAGGTGAAGAGAGTCTTGGCTGTGTTGACGAGTCTGCAGTCGTATAAATCTAATAGCCAGCAGGATATTTGGAAAGGGTGATACATACACTGCACAGGGTGAGACGGGTACGGATAAAATGTACTTGGATGCCAGCACATGTTGAGGTGGAAGGGAATGAGGCAGCAGTGGGACCAAGTCAATGTTTTACAAGTCACAAGAAAGTCTCAAGTTTTACCATTCAAGTATCAAGTCAAGTCCCAAGTCAAGACCAACAAGTCCCAAGTCAAGTCTCAAGTCCTGAACTATAAGTTTCGAGTCATAAACAAGTCATAATTTGCTCTTAACTAAATTTGATATTTATTTCATATTTTTAACAAAAGTAATAGTTAATGTTACATTTACACAAATCATTAATGTTTTTAAAATATATATATATATTTAAAACGCAAAGACAAAAACAAGAGCCACGGTTAAAAGAAGGCATACAGCTCGTAGGACACTCAAAGGGAACACCTCAAAGTTGATTAAGAATATATTTTAGGAAGATGGCACTCCTACACCGTATGTCTGGTGAATGTATGAAAACAGAGCTGGATTTATTCACAGTTCCTTTCACACAGACATCTATTGAGAAAAATACATGCATTGAAATACCAGCAATGCATTGAAATATCAGCAATATCAGACGCAGCCCCTCTGGAGTTCTTTATTGCAGGAAATGGCGAAGACTACGTTGATCTAAACAATACTTTGTTGTACCTATGTGTAAAAGTCACTAAACTGGACGGAACTAATATTGATGCCGGAGCATGTGCTGGGGTTTTCAACTACCTGATAGCCACCCTATTTTCACAAGTGGATGTCTCCTTGGGTGATCATTTAATTAGCCAGAGTAGCAACATATACCCCTACAGAGCCGTTATAGAGAGCATTCTGAATTATGGATGTGATACATTAAAGACACAGTTTTCAGCTGGTTTGTTTTACAAGGACACCGCAGGTCACATGGATGTTACGGACCCTGCAGGCGAGAACAATGGACTCACGAAAAGGGCTGCCTATTCAGTGGATAGTACAACATTTGAAATGATCAGCCCTGTTCATAGCGATATCTTCTTTCAAGAGAAACTCATGTTAAACGGCGTTGACATAAAGGTTAGGATGGTCTGCGGTAAAGACGAGTTCTGTCTTATGGGGGCAGGGGATGTGCGTTATCGTTTGCATATATTATCTGTGTCACTATTTGTCAAGAAAGTGTCTGTTTCACCAGCCATGAAACTTGGACACGCTCAAGCGTTACTCTCAACCACTGCCAAGTACCCAATTGAAAGAGTGTGTATGAAGACATTTAGTTTACCGGTGGGGGGGTCGCGTTTGCAACCAGGAAACCTATTTTTAGGACCTCTGCCAAAATGTATTGTCGTTGGATTGGTGGACAATGACAGTTTTACAGGAAATTACACGAAAAATAAATTTAATTTCAAACATAATTTGGAGTTTATGGCTATGTATGTAGACGGTCAGCAATTTCCTGGCAAACCATTCCAACCAAATTACACAACGTGGTTAGCAGTGCGTGAATTTAACCAATTGGCCTTAGCTTCAGGAAAACACCTAAAGCACCAAGCCTTGGCTATTGACAGGTCAGACTTCTTACACGGCTATGCCCTTTATGCATTCAACTGCGCGCCGGATGAGGAATGCGGTCAGCACCTATCCTTGATCAAGTCAGGGAATGTACGACTTGAGATGAGGTTCAGACAACCACTGCCCCACACAATTAATTTGGTTGTTTATTCAATTTTTTAAACCATTATCGAAGTGTCAAACCAGCGACAAGTCATGGTTGACTACTATTAGGAAAACGGTGTGGAAATGAATACCGCAGAGTTGACCGGAGTGGTGAACCAATTTTCATCTAGAACACATTTCTATGGTGTGCTGGCATGCGACCAACTACCTAGTGGACCAGTCCGAGATGTTCCATCAATGATGATTGTTAATACACACCCGAGCAATCACCCCTTGGAGCACTGGCTGGCTATTTACATAACAGACAATGGCATTGGAAGGTTTTATGACAGTTTTGGAAACCCCCCAGATTTTACGTATTTTCCCAAGTCAATCAGTGACTTTCTGCAAACCTGTGAGAATGTGGAATACAGTTCAAAACAAGTCCAGGACATGATTTCAACCACGTGTGGACAACATTGTATGTTCTTTCTCTAATGACAAGAGGTCTGAGTTATAATAAAGATGCTGTGTCTTTTTATATTGATGATTTACGAGAAAATGATGCGCTAGTCTCAAAGTTTGTAGCTAAGATGTACTAGACTAAGTGTGATAAGCAAATGTTTAATTGCATACAACATGCTCAGTCTTGTGAATCGTTTAATTTGTGTCATGGTTGTTGAAGAAATAGAAAAGTAAATCATGTGTATTTCAGCTTTATTATTCAAAAATAAAACCATTCGTAAAACCACATCAATGTTTACATAGTATTTTTCATACAACAATTATTCAAGGTAAAACATACACTTTGACAATGAACCACAAGTTATAAAAAAAAGCATAAAATAAAAACACATTAAAATGGAAGCCATTTTGTGGGGTCCGTAGAAGGTGGTACAAATGGAAGCCATTTTGTGGGGTCCGTGGGAGGGGGTGAGTTCATTTTCAAATGAACTTCAAATGGTGAGTTCATTTGAAAATGAACTCACCATTTGAAGTCCATGAAGTCAAATCTTTAGACCTGTGCATTCTATCAAGAATATATTCAACATTCTTCCTACACCTTGCAGGCACATTATCCAAAATTTCATCAACAAGGTTAACATTTCGTTCAACAGTTTCCTTGGTCTCAGTCATGTTTACTACATCAGGCCCAGTCTCAGACCCGGGTAGACTTAAAGTCAGTGTATTTGTGTCAAGCTCCCCTTGTCTCACAAGAGTCAAAAATCTTTGTAAAATGGCAGAGTATCTTTTAGCTTTCTCATGTAAATCCATATCAGGCTTAAACAGTATATTGCGAATTGATGAGTCCAAATCATTTTCTACAGATTGTTTTACATCGGTGCTAGTCGTTTTGGATTCTCACAGTTTTTCTAACTGTTGTGGCACCAGAAACATTTTCTGAGCATGATCCATGTTGTTTACCCGTGCCTCGATGCAATTAGACTGGTTAGGAACGGTACTGCAACGCTTAGTAACGGTAGTAGAAAACCTCCAGATTGGTTGATGGTTTTTCTTTTCTTTGCGACTGAAGTGTTCTTTCTAGACATGTATATAATGTTGGCTTTTTGTCTCTTTACTTTTCGGAGTTGAGATTCTGTTAAAGGTATATTTCCGCGCCTTAGATTAAGAGCAATTTCACAGAGTGATAGAATGAGGTCGGTGGAAGCTAATTCTAAAATAACTTTTCGTTGACTTGCCTTTGCATTAAATAGCATATTCAAAAGTGGTACATTTCTAAGAATGCGTTTAGACATGATCAAACTTTCTTAGGAACGTACACGACAGGCCAATCCCCTGAAAACAACCCCGTTCTCAGACGGTAGTCTTCTGGTGTTGTAGCTTTAAAGTCAATAAGTAAATAACCAAAAGGCGGATGTGTTGCATCTTTAAAACTCTCCAAGAAGAACTGAGAAAGACCAGGGTATATCTGTCTGCCTAAAATACTAATCTGCTGGTTGTCACGGGGGTTTTTAAACAAGATGAGGTAGTTTGTGTTCAAGTTAATAGTTCTACTAGATTTGCCTTTAACAAACATGTTTTGGACAAGGTAAATTGCACTCAGGTTATGGTGGTGTGAATATTGTGTGAAAACTCACTCCATCTCCAAACTCTCTGATGCACTTTTCATTAAATCGTCAATAATTAAAAGGTTGTTTTTCTGAATCGGTAGCAGATTGTCATCACACAGCGATGTTGGTAGACCTTCTATAAAAGTAATCTCCCTCACCTTCAACATTTCGTCATACAGCGGTTGCCAACATGAATAAACCCAGACGATATTCTGAATTTCTTTGGAGAAAACAATGTCAGCATTAACCAACAACATCTTCACAAAATATGTTTTACCCGAGTTACTGGGGCCACTAATGACACAGCTGAATGGGTGTTGAAGTCGCGGGTCAAAACCGCTATCCATCCTAGAATGTGATGTAGTACCCGTAAGGCCTTGTGCTGTAATCAGGGAGCAGTACACACTTGTTGTACACAACTCTGAAACGCTTAGACACTACTCGGTTTTTCAATGTGAACGTTCTTTTATCTCTATTGTGTCTCAATTGTGTTTGCATTAGCAAGGACGTGATCATCATCACCACCTTCACCTCGTACAAAGTTATCAACCAGTCGTGTTAGCGTCTCCAAATTAACAATGGTTGTGTTGTAGCTGCTGAGTGTAATGCCTTTTGCTTTGAGACAGGTCAGACCTTTAACGGTTTTGTAACCTTATGTCTTTGACCCACCACTAACAAACTGAGTGATGCTGTCACCATCTGGTAACTCATTGGTCAAGTCACCCAAGAATGGCCCCAGTGGGGGCACCCAATCCCCATGGCGTGTGACAAAGATCACTGAATCAGTGTCTGTGTAGAGTACACGTCTATCCAACTTCGCCAAGAGTGAATACAACTCGAGTCTAGCATAAGCGGTTGTGAACGCGGCAATAAAAATGTTGCCGTTACGTGGTTTGATTGGTGTCTGTTTTGTGTAACGCCACTGTACCATCGCAACTGTGTCTGAGATGAAAGAGAAATAACCAACTTCTATTTCACTGGAAAAAAGGTAGTGGCTAAACTCCTCCGGATCTGTAATTAGCATTGTGTTCATGAGGTCAGACCGCTCACCCATCTTACCCCAAAGACTATTCATTGCCAATTTAGCCAAAGATCGCCTAGCACTGTTTACAACAATGTTTTCCTTGTCAAGCTGTACACCCTCCTTTTCATGATATTCACGGATATACTGGTTTTTAGCATCATCGTCAACCATAGATGGCGGGAAGCCGCTAGCTTCCTGCTTGTGCTTCAGGAATGTTCTCATGTAATCTGCAAAAAGATGATCTGATGTCCTGGTGAAATCCCAGACTTCGAATACTTTCACAATGCGATAACCTTTCTCAACAGCCTTAAACAGCTCAATAGAAATGCAGGTACCCGTTAAAGATCTTTCTGAATCAGTATGTGAACAATCAGTTACACGGCTTTCAGACTCTGCACATAATCTACACAAGGGAAAGAACAGCTTACCGCCGACCCTGTGCGGTAAAACGGGGTGATAAAGGCCTTTCGGTGGACACACCGTAGCCCTAACAATTCCAAAGTAGTTGTCTAGCGGTTTAAAATCTCGAAAGATTATGTCTGGATGCCCAATCGGATAAGTCTTTGTCTTGTTACAGAATGGGTAAAGACTACAGACATCGCTATACTGAATAGTCCCCCTTTCTCGAGCCGTAAACTTCAAATGAATTGCGTTGGTATAACCGCTGAAAAGAGCATCCCGAGGGTCAAGGCGCTCTGGAGCATCAAAGGTCTTCAAGAAAGCTTTGACATCTGCTGATGTGTTTTTAAGCTGATTCCACTCACACTCCCATATGTATTGAACATGTACGTTGTGTTGTTCTTTTAAAGCCTCAAGCGTTGTCAGCCATTGTTGGTGCATCAACCCGTACTGAATCTTTGTCACCGGGTTGGTGCTTGCTGAACAATGACACTTTGGGTGACCGTGCCAGAAACAGCCTAGAAATTCATAGACTGTGCACAACCCATTGCGTTCAGCATATCCATCAACATAGGCACCGATTTTCACTTCACCCCTGTTCAGGGCGTGCTGTATTGATATATTCTCATCAGAGGCCACATATTCAAGCCATTGGATTGAGCTGTTTGAGAATGTCTTCTGACAACGATTGTAGTTGTCTGAGGGGACCAATGCAATGGTGTCCTTGGTGAGGAATCTGTTGCAAAAGACTTTAATGCAAGCCGAAGCAATCGTAATTGACCGGAATGGGTCAACACTACCACACTCCAGGAACTTGAGTCTGTAGCGCATACTACCCTCTCTCAAGATGACTACATCATTCACGCAGTAAGCCTTTATTTCATCCTGCATGACAGGGGTCTGCGGAAACAGTTGCGTACCATTGCAAAAACTCATCTTTTTCTTTAGCCATCATGGTATTCACACCGTAGTAATGCGGTTCCAGATGGGAGCCAGCATGGTTCTCATTCTCCTTGATGTTAAACTTGTAAGGAAAGTAGCCTTTTTTCAAATCCTTAAAACCCATAACACGTGGCAAGGCCGCCAGCTTCATCGGTAGGAAGCAATGACTATCAATGTATCTCTGATTGAATGTGCTGTCTGTAAAAATCATGAGCTTGCTACCATTAGCAATAAGTGTCGTGCCAATACCATTGTTAACAAGGTACTGCATCAAGATGTAACCATCGAAACCTTTAGAGTTGTGTGCTATAAATGTGTAGTCATTATATTTCGGTTGCCTAAACTTTTGGAAAAAAGCAGCGACACAACCATCTCCGGCTGAACACCAGGTCTCGTCATCAAAGCTTATTGCCCACACAAAATTTGCTGTGTGCTGTGTGTCTCAAAGTCATAAAATATGTAGCGCTCACTGGGGACCTCGGGATTAGAGGGTTTTATGAAACACTGATGATTCATTTCAACCACCAGATCCATGTTACAATTGGGAACACATGTTAGCCGTGCACTTGTGCGCTTTATAGTTGGTAATACTAACGTTCTAATGACGGCCGCAATCGACACAGTATTTCTTCTGGTCACACCTGCTAACCCAATGACCCACACCTTTGTGGTGCTTTTATGCTGTCTATAACAAAAGTCAGAATAACATATCCGCTTACAGTCCGGGCACTGCTTTGTGTTATGGGGTTGGGTATGACAATCTTCATGAAGACAGACACTACAGCTATGTTTACAGCCATGATCACCACGGATGTTAAAACCTGTATAACACCACTCACAAACATATGACACACCCAGAAAACCCTTCAGATTCATGATGCCATAGAAATGGTTATCGTGTAAGTACATAAAGACGGTTCTAGGGTGGGTGTCCTCGCTGTTTTGAAACCTGGTGACCATCCCATGTTCGATGAAAGACAACAATTTTATACCCTGTCATTTCTTCAAACCGAACAATATCTGTGAATGCCACACAATCATCTAACGCTAAACCAGCTCCCGTATGTAACTCACGACCACTAACCAGGGCCTCAGCATATGTGTACTGTGGGTTCAACATACCCATCAAACAAACGGAAAAACATGTAGAATCATTATTCACAGCCACATATAAATGCCTTCTTTTTTTATTGATAATCTGCTCTATCAACAGTGTTTGAGCTTTACGTCGCGGGGCACCACCCTCACGGTTGTTGACAATTTGTACCACCAGCTCTAGTGATTTATCAATCATAATCTCAGCATTACTCTGCATAAAACTTTCAAGTAAATTACCAAACGTGCGTTCATTGTATTCATCTGCTCTCATGGTCACATGTACGGGGGATATCAGAGATTCACCAATCAACTCAATCTGCAGACGATCACCAGCACCGTGTACAAAGTCTGAAGCTCTAACAATCAAAGTATCCAAGCCTGCCACAATGATTGCATAGAATGTGCCAAAATCCCCAACTTCACCAGTATTTTGGAAATTTATCAACTGTCGTAATTGAATGTGGTCAAACGCATTACGTTGTATAACTCTAACATCGCCATCATTGCAATGAGTTTGCATCAGAGAGCTCGGAGGAGAGTCAACTAGATCATGTGAAAAACGGGGGCTACTAAGCTCGGTTAACAAACCTCGCATCTGAGGATTATTGTGTGCATCGCTGTGTAATGGCCGGTTCATTTGTATTTTGGGGTGTGGTCTGTTGATTATATGTAGATGTTGTTGGTTGTTCCGTGTCTGGTCTGTTGTTAGCAATATCTTCCGCCATTTCTCTAGCTTAACGTCCAAATAATGATCCACTTACAGGTTAAGATATTATTCTAACTCACACATACATTTACATACATCACAGTTTTGGTGAGTTGGCGGTAAAATATGTATTACCTTCAGCTTTCAAGCATGAAAGAAACAATGAAACAAAAATCCCGACGCTGTGAAACCACAAGGTGGGGTGTCCGTAACTGAAGCCATTATGGTGATGCACTCTGTATAATCACCGGGGTATCCTCAATATGTTCGTTGGTAAATAGAGTACAAAGGTTCAGCTGTATGCATATTGTCGTAATGTTAATAACATTTTAGTACAAGACTGAAAATGTCTGTAAATAATTAGACTTACACAAAAAGTATCTGTTGTGTAAGATCACAACCGCACAGTCCAACTGACACTGATGCTGGTCACTTGGTCTGATTACACATTCTTAAAAAGTTCAAATGTGTCGTTTGTTAGCGTTTGTAATTGCAACACAATTCAAATCAATTATTTGAAATAAAATAACTTGTACTTAGAATGTAAATGGCATACTCCGCGCTGGAAACAACAGCTTCTGTGGAAGCCGCGGATTTAATATTGTCTTTACATAGCAGCCGGGATTCCTCCAGCAGGTCACGCCTCTTAACTTTGTCATTGGTTACACGTCATCGTTCTTCACGTTAGAACTATACCGGCTACAATGATTAAAATTGTGGATAAAGCATAACTAGTTAGTTGTTGACGTTTGACAACCAAATATATTGATACTTCCTGTCCGGTAGAAACGCCGTTCTCGTTAGTTATCGCGGCTCAACCGTGACATCACGTCATTTAATTTTATCTATTAACAACAAACTCATCTGCTTACATCTAAACACTGGCTATTGTCACCATATCGCCATTAATATCTTCAACATTTAACAAACACAAGTCCATAATACATCAATCAAAAATCGGATTTCACGAGTTGCTTCAAGTCATTACGAGAATGCAGCACATCTTGCACGGAAGTCCCAGCATCCGCCCACACTAACACAGACAGGTATTCTCAAACTCGCAAATACTAGTGTGTAACCATCGTTGCCTGTTAAACATTTCTACCAATGTGAAGAAAACAATCTCGCGTTGATCCCCGTTGTACAATTCCATAAGACGCATTTACAAAAGTTTTGTTTACCTGAAATAACATATCTTGACCTGTCAACGATTCACCATTGTTCTAGTAAATTTATAAGCTACCTTCCAGGTAACTTTGTAACGTTTTGCCATATAATGCAACTTAAAAGTTAATGCTGACTTAAAACAAACATTTTTATTACAAAATTCACCATTGCTCATACATACACATGTACCAAAATCATTGTTTTTATTTTTAACAATATTTTAAACCCAACCACGATACAATCAACCTAGTCATAATGTGTGGTCGGCCCAGGGATTGATTGTTCCTTCAAAATAATAGAATTGCTCATGCGATTTTTGTTTACTGTAGTGCTTTGTTGGACTAGAAACCTTTCGTGAAACATGAGTTGTTTTTCAACCTGCATATACTACAGTTTGTACTAGTGGTTATGTAGGGACCATTAGTACGGGCAGATCTGATCTTAAGGCCCATCTCTTGTTAAAATTAAAAATGGGCTGAAACTCTCCAAAATCGTAAGTCCCAACCCCTTCTTTATATCTTACACAAAAAAGCATGTTTCCCACATGTAATTCTGTGCTTGTGGAAAAACACATGCTGCACGCACATTGTATAACATGGAAGGTTAACAATGATTGTAGAACATCTGTTGTACCACTTATCGGATTATAAAATGCGGCGGGGGTTATAGCATTGCTGAACCATGGCGCCCTTTTGTTAAACACCAAACATCTTGCCACCAAACATCTGATATAACACTTATTTATTGCCTGGGAATTTAACATTCCGGAACCCTAAGACCCCATTGTTAAACATCAAACATAGCGCACCTGTTATAACAATCGTCTGGGGTGCTTATAAGTCGTTGTAAAACATGGACACATCAATGCAATCATAAATTACAAAGTCACCGGACATGCATACGTCATTCCAGAAGTCCTGCCCTAACACACGTCATACAGGAAGTCCCACCCTGCAAACCGGATGTCCCGCCCACCTGTCAAATCAATCTGAAAGCCCCGCCCACCAGGGTCATAAATAACCAAAGTGACACATTATACCCTACATTTACTACTGCTGAGGACTGGGGCAAAGTCATTTTCTCTGATGAATATCCTTTACAATTGTTTGGGGCATCCGGAAAAAAGCTTGTCTGGAGAAGACAAGGTGAGCGCCACCATCAGTCCTGTGTCATGCCAACAGTAAAGCATACTGAGACCATTCATGTGTGGGGTTGCTTCATAGCCAAGGGAGTGGGCTGACTCACAATTTTGCCTAAGAACACAGCCATGAATAAAGAATGGTACCAAAACATCCTCCGAGAGCAACTTCTCCCAATTATCCAAGAACAGTTTGGTGACGAATAATGCCTTTTCTAGCATGATGGAGCACCTTGCCATAAGGAAAAAGTGATAACTAAGTGGCTCAGGGAACATAACATCGAAATTTTGGGTCCATGGCCAGGAAACTCCCCAGACCTTAATCCCATTGAGAACTTGAGGTCAATCCTCAAGAGGCGGAGGTGGATAAACAAAACCCCACAAATTCTGACAAACTCCAAGCATTGATTATGCAAGAATGGGCTGCCATCAGTCAGGATGTGGCCCAGAAGTTAATTGACAGCATGCCAGGGCGGATTGCAGAGGTCTTGAAAAAGAAGGGTCAACACTGCAAATATTAACTCTTTGCATAAACTTAATGTAATTGTCAATAAGAAGGCCTTTGACAATTATGAAATGCTTGTAATTATACTTCAGTATACCATAGTAACATCTGACAAAAATATCTAAAAACACTGAAGCAGCAGACTTTGTGAAAGTTAATATTTGTGTCATTCTCAAAACCTTTAGCCACGACTGTACATTACATCTGATATGGAAGCATCCAACAGGTCAGTGTGACCATTACCAGGAAGTTGAAATAGTGGATCATGTGTTGAGGCAGTAGGCCAGTGTTAAATATTTATTTGTATTTCTTGAGGAGACAGGGTTATCAGGAAGGAGTTAAACTGGCCCACACTCCAATACAGTAGGTGGGGGAAATGCACCAATAGTGTTGAATGCCAACTGCCGTAAAAACGCACAGAAGAAGATGGTTCTCTTGTCCTTCTAGTGTTGGTAGCTTTGACATTTCAGCTGATGTTCAATAGTGCATTTTGGAACCCGTATTTAACCACTTAGAAAACTTAGACATTTAAACACTTAGATATTCAGCCAGTTAACATTTACTCAAGCAAGGGTGTTGGTTTAGTTAGAAAATGGGCAGGGACATTTTGTTTACAGAATTTTTTATGGTAGGGACATATTACTCAGAAACATTATACTGTATCCTCATATGTTCTTTGTGTTTCATGGTGTTATTGAGAAAATGTGAGTGGTTGGTAGATTAGTAACCAGATTTCTGAAACAAAAGATTTTTGGGTTAGTTTGTATCTACAATATAAGTGTAATGAATATGGAGGCAGGAGGTTTGATCAGTGAACAACATTTTAATGCAATGATAGGAAAATGGAATTATACGGAAACCATAAACACAGGGACAATGACATGGTCAAAACAAAAATACAGGTCCGAGTGACTATACAACATACTAAACCCAGGGTAATCAAAATACTTATCACAGGTTCAGTAGAGTCAGGAAAACAATACCTCACAAGAGACAAGGGCAAACAGAGGGCTTTAAGAAGTGCAAAGTCTATTGGAAACAGGTGGAAATAAAGAGGAGGATAGAGAGGCAGAGTTTTGTCTCCTGTAGTGTGTTGAGGGAAGCAACTCCAGTGGTGACAAGCGGTAATCTCTGCTAGACTTAGCGTTTCCTGACTATCACACATTTATTATTTTAGAGGTCAGATTAATTATACAGGGTGTCCGCGGGTCCTTAAAAAGTCTTGGCCGCTCTTCTCCCAACACCGTTGTTCGTGAAGTTGATGGCTAGTTAGTACCAAGCTAAGTAATTTAACTAACTATGTAGTAGACATTGGCTGTTAAACATCCTGTGCAAATTCAATCAGAAGTTTTTGGACAACAACTTGCTTTCTGGTTGAAATCTGTTGAAGGTAAAGAAAACGAAGCCCACTGTGTTTTTTGCAAGAAGTCTTTCAAATGTGGCACTATGGGAATTAAATCTGTGGAATCCCATGAAGTGTGAGAAACACAAAAACAACAAAAACGCTGCAAAAAGCCTCCAACAAACGCCCGGCATTTCTCTGTTCTGATTGGTCGTATCACAGACGACATCCCAAGAAGTAAAGCCAGTAATGTTACTGTTAGCAGTAGGTTTACTGCAATAACAACAGTGGATACAAGCAATTATAGACGGGCCGCAGTAAGCGACAACTGAACCGCGAGAAAATTCTGCCTACCATGTGTACACCCATGCGGGGTGTATAGATAATAGCTACCGCAGTTGAGTTTGTGTTGGTTACCATAGTAACAACAATGCTCTGATGAAGCTAGGTTTGGTATGTAATCTAAAAATTACTTTACAGATGTTGGATGTTTTTCTAAAATAATTAAAATGAAAGACAACTACATTAAATAATGTAGTTGGCTAGGTAAGTACATTATTTGTATTAATCATCTGTGTGCAATATTATTCTTGCCATAATTACTAGGCCATAGGCCTGTTGTTATAATTGTATTAATTATTGTTATAACAAAACTCAATACAAGATTGAACCAGAGATCACTAGTCCTTTTGGGATCATGATAAGTAAACCAAGCGAGACCGCTCATGGAATTGAGCACAATGCATGGCGTCGCTTGCAAAACTGCTTGCATTTTGCCGCCAGCCGCCCTACTTCAATTGAAAGTCTATGAGAACTTCACCGCAACCGTGGCTCTCTGTAAGTGCCTTAATTCAGTCAAATTGGTGTCCTAATGTATTTTTTGCAAGGGGTGTTGTTGTGAAATTGGTCTTAGATTGAATAAAAAGTCTTAAATTTATTTTGCTGAAACCTGCAGATACCCTGATTATACACCATGATTATAGTGTCATTAATATTGTATCAAAGAAAAACTGTGCTTGTTTCATGATGCATTTTGGGGCATACTGCCCTGCCCTCTAAAGAAAAGTTCCAAACATGTTGCCTACGTTTCTAAATGACAGAAACAAATTGTTGGCAAATCCCTCTGAGATCAAGAAGATCCAATTTGTCTTGATAGACATGGCACATTGCAATGTTGTTTAGACACATTTGTGACATTGTAGATCTGAGCCACCTTTTCAATCTCCTGAATGCACTGCAGCTTCTTTCAGCTTGTACTGAGGACACTGAAATAACTAACAACAACCCAAAAAGGACTTCCACCTGATCAAACAAGCCTCTAACCTCAACAGGCATTCCTCCTAGGACATCTGCAACTTCTGTAATGGACTTGCAGGTGTACTCAGAGAGGAACATAGGAACACTTTCAAACTCTCCCTGTACAGCTCTGGGTATTGATCTACAACCTCATTCATTTTCCCGGTAAGAAGAATTTCCTCCAGTTTCATGAGGATCTGTAGTTCTTTCTGGCTAAACCGCTCTTTGAACTGCAAATCCGCTGGGTCTAACATTTTGTAGAATTTTAAAACCTTATATAAATAAAAATGAGAAAATAATGCTGTGGCAAGTTTTGCCAGATGTAAATCAACATTTTAGAATTTGAAACAAGTTTGGCCTTATGAAATTATTTATTATTATTTCAAAAGGTCCGATACATTGGATTGTGCCTATTATAGGAGTTTGCACATCAGCTCCACCTCCACCTTGGAACTTACAGGACTTGAAGGATCTGCTGCAAATGTTTTGGTGCCAGACACCACAGGACAACTTCAGGGGTCTTGTAGAGTGCATCCCTCGGCAGTTCGGTCCTTATTTGGCGGCATACGGAGGACCAACGGTAAGCCTTTAGTAAGAGACATGTAGACCATTCAACCGTCAATGAGGTTGTCCAGACTGTTCGGTTCAAGATAGGAGATCAATTCGTCCTTTATGTGTTTGTTCAGTCCGTTAGCGAACACCACTTGTAATGCCTCCCCATTCCACCCGCTCTCTGCCGCTAGGGTGCGGAACTTGATGGTGTATTCGGCTTCACTGCGTCCTCCCTGGCGCAGAGTAAAAAACCTGGCTGAGGCGTCCTTTCCTCGGACAGGGTGGTCGAACAGCTTATGCATTTCGGTTGTGAACGCACTGTGGGACTGGGTTATCGGGTACTGTCATTCCCACAACGCAGATGCCCATTCCAAAGCCGCCCCCGGAGAAGCCCAACCAGGTACGCGATCTTGGCCTTGTCAGTGATGTATCTATGGCTGTTGATCGAAGACAAGACCGCATTGCATCAGGAAGGAATGACACAATCCCAAATTCCCGTCGTACATTTCAGGACTTGGAACCCAGAGTTCACGATCAGGGATGGATGCAAGTGCGGGGTCTGAAGTCGCTGGCGAGGTCGCGGCTGTAGGTGGAACAACTGGGGTGCCCAATTGGTGCTGTATCGCAGTTACACTGACCAAGAGGGTTTGTAGGCTGCTCATGATCTCTTTAAGCGCTGTCTTCTGTAGGCCCAACACAGCCCCCTGGGAGGAAACCGCCTGGCGCACTGCATCCAGATCCACTGTGTCCATGGTGGCCGGATCGTACTGTCAGGGTTCCTGCATGGACCCAGTTGCAGACTGGACACAGAAGGACGGTCAGGAGAGTTTTATTGAAGAAAACAGGGAACAAGGAGGAAGGTGCTGGAGGGAGGGTAGAAAGGCTGGGCTCTAAGCCGGATCCAGGTGTAGGTGGATGTTGGCTTTCCCGATGGTGTTGCGATGGCTCCAAGGTCCAGGGCGGTAAACGGGTACGTGATGTTGGTAGGTTTTTGTTCACTGCTGCTAGGCAGTGAACAAAAGCAGGATTATGGACAGGCCAACAGGAGCACGGCAGACAGAAAAAACAAGACTGAGTAGATAGATGAATATGTGGTTTAGCTGGCGCATAAAGCTCCAACATACGGTTTGGACTTAACGATCTGGTGGGGGCTGGAAGTCAGGTCGCCTCCTAAATACTGTGGCAGATTGTTGATGACGGTCAGGTGGGAGCAGCATCAGCCCAGGGAGGCAACGCCCCGCCGTCGACTCGTTGCCAACCGGAACACAACAAGGAGAGTCATGGAACCGACGCAGCAGGCACGCATACCAACAAACAACGATGAAAACAACATGCACACTAAACAAACAGGAGTTACGGGGAAGGGGTCGTGACAAGCGTGTCCTCCCTCTGAAAAGAAATCGTTGCCTAGTTCTGATTTAATTCAACTTCAGTAATCTACTGCTGATTTTAAATTTGCACCGATTCAATTGGCAGAAAACGTTTGCGCAAAATTTTTCCATGACAAATATTACTGTATTCTACGGAAGCCCTGAAGCCCAAGTAGTAAAAAAAAATTTGGGCCCAGAGACTAAGTTTATCCCGTTTGAACGACGTAGTATCTCATTTGAACGACTTAGTATCTTGTTTGAACGACTTAGTAAAAAAAATGATGAAAAAAAATCTTTGAATATTTTTTTAAGTTTTTTTTTTGACTACTAATTGTTAAGATTTTTTTTTTAATTATTTTTAATACTAATTATTTTATCTCGTTTGAACGACTTAGTATCTCGTTTGAATGACTTAGCAAAAAAAAATGCTGAAAAAATTTAAGTACTTTTCTTTTACGACTTAATTTTTTGTGCTAAGTCGTTCAAACGAGATACTAAGTTGTTTGAACGACTTAGCAAAAAAATAATTAGTTGTAAAAAAAAAAAATGTTTTTTAAATCTAATTTTTTTTTTCATCATTTTTTTTGCTAAGTGGTTCAAACGAAATACTAAGTGGTTCAAACAAGATACTAAGTTGTTCAAACGAGATACTAAGTCGTTCAAACGAGATAATCATTAGTATGTCTAATTAGGCCAATTAGTATGTCTAATTGGTCATTTGATTGTTTTGTAGGCTAGTTCACACTAATCAGAAATGAATGCATATATATACATATATATATATACAGGTGCTGGTCATATAATTAGAATATCATCAAAAAATTATTTCAGTAATTCCATTCAAAAAGTGAAACTTGGATATTATATTCATTCATTACACACAGACTGATATATTTCAAATGTTTATTTCATTTAATTGTGGTGATTAAAACTGACAACTAATGAAAATCCCAAATTCATTATCTCAGAAAATTAGAATATTACTTAAGACCAATACAAAAAAAGGATTTTTAGAAATGTTGGCCAATTGAAAAGTATGAACATGAAAAGTATGAGCATGTACAGCACTCAATACTTAGTTGGGGCTCCTTTTGCCTGAATTACTGCAGCAATGCGGCGTGACATGGAGTCGATTAGTCTGTGGCACTGCTCAGGTGTTATGAGAGCCCAGGTTGCTCTGATAGTGGCCTTCAGCTCTTCTGCATTGTTGGGTCTGGCGTATCGCATCTTCCTCTTCACAATACTCCATAGATTTTCTATAGGGTTAAGGTCAGGCGAGTTTGCTGGCCAATTAAGAACAGGGATACCATGGTCCTTAAACCAGGTACTGGTAG